>JACJUY010002966.1:45723-59252 GCA_014220935.1 Platorchestia sp. MABIK | reverse complement strand
TTGCGGAAACCGCTGCAGCCAGGTTGCGGAAACCGCTGCAGCCAGGTTGCGGAAACCGCTGCAGCCAGGTTGCGGAAACCGCGGCAGCCAGGTTGCGGTAACCGCGGCAGCCAGGTTGCGGTAACCGCTACAGCCAGGTTGCGGTAGCCGCTACAGCCAGGTTGCGGTAACCGCTACAGCCAGGTTGCGGTAACCGCTACAGCCAGGTTGCGGTAACCGCTACAGCCAGGTTGCGGTAACCACTGCAGCCAAGTTGCGGTAACCGCTGCAATTTTGTAAATAATTATTAAAACGAAAACTTTTTGTTTACTCGAGTTATTTCTCGTTGATCTCACCGGCTCTTTCGCGTTCAGTTTTCAAGCGAATGCATTTTGAGTTACTGAAGCAATTTTATGAAAGTTAAGGATCCCTCGTAAAATATACCCATGAGTGATTAAAATGAAAACTAAGGTATATTTTTTCATAATAACCATATATAAGGAGAGCAATGAAAATAATTTTAGCCCCTGAAAAAATATTTTGTGCCACTCCCTAAAAATGCAACTTCAGTCACCCTCACACAGCACTTCTAGTCTGACTTAGAACCCGAAATCTCGTTCTCATCGAAAAATGTGAGCGTGAAATCATAATTCTTGTTTTCAGAACTGGAAAACTTTACATCCTGTTCTTAAGACCCACTGTGACACCTTTTCAGTATAGCAACATGACATCCAGCTTAATTCTACGTAAAACAAGAAAATAAAATTCCAAGTTTCTTTTGAAAGAAACTTATTCAAAGTTTCTATTCAAAGGTATTCAAAGTTTCTTTGACGCTACAGACCATCCAGTCTCCAAAAGCCTGATACGCTGGACGTAGTCAACTTGATCGGAAGTCTAATTCACCGCATATACGTACGCTGCAGATTCTTTTTCGTCATCCAGAAACTCAAAGTCACCTTTTTGATATTTTTGCGGCAGTTTACTCGGAGAATATCGTTGCTCCAGAGCAGAAGCCCACATTTATCAATGATCATCAGGAATTGAAAAATTTCTAGTCTTTTGACTGAAACGGGGTGCTAGGTATCGCGTTTCTTATAATCGGAAGAATGAAAAATTAATACGTTGTTCTTCACCAAATTGAGCAAAATTAAAAAGCAAAGTTAATTTACCAATTATATGGAATAAAATGGTCTACGCATATATCTAAAACTCATGAACAGGTGACAATTTATTCAACTAATAAAGAGGTGAGCGAATAGGCAATTAGGCAAAATTAATTCCATTTCTCGAGTTATTTACTCTTTAAATAGGTTACTGCTCGGGCAAGTACTGACTCGATTGCTTCGCGTCGACCAGTTTGGTGTAATTCGATTTTAATCTCATCTAAAATTCTGTATCAATCACCTCTCGCCGATTCACAGGACTTCTTAATCCCACAGTCGCTACGCGGAATTGGAACCCGAGAATTTCAACACCAGCTTTTCTACAGGAAGATGAAATAAATTTATGAAGCTCAATTAATGAAAAAAGATGCGGGTGTTTCAAATTTATACTTCGAAAAATGTTACACAGAATAAACAGACAAACATCGGCATCTAAAGATGCTTTATTTCCAATCAAGCCTGATATATATCTTTTACACTGGTTTATCAAATGCCTTATAACTAACACTAGGACACCGTGACGGTTTCCCCCGTAAAACCGGTACCCATCTCCGACATCTGGGTTGAGTGGGGTATTGTGCTTGAGTTTTCCCTCATACCCAACGGAGAAATCGCCGCGCAGCGCCGGGATACGAACCCTCGACACCTTCACGGAAGGGCGAGGCCTTTAACCACTCTGCCACGGCAAGCAAGAGGTAAGATCTAAACGCATCAAGTATTTTTCTCCTTTGAGTTTAATCCTTACACGCGTTCATTTAAAATCGAAGATTAACTCCAAAACCGTAGCATTTTTGTACTCGTGCTACCGTTGTTATTACATCCACTATTATTAAACTATCTCTGAAATCAGGTAGTCACCGATTTCAGGACGAGGAAAGAACTAGCACTAGGCACTGAACTTCAAAGAACACATTATGGAGCAAATTTATCAAGAAAAACCATATACTGCGACTATTTTCGAAATAGGACCGGATAGTCCTGCAGGGCGTTGAAGGGCATAAATGCAATGATACAGCGTCCTTACATCCCTATATCTAAGTCAGCGTTTACATGAGGATGGCTGAAAAAACGACCTCGTATTATCCAGTCACATTTGGAATATTTCTTTCGCCGCCATAGGGACATCGATTTGCACCTTCGCCCTTCGCTTTCGCATAGAGAACTAAACTGAAAAAGCACAGCGCGTATCATCGAATCGTGAGCGCACAATATTCAGGGCCCAGACTTTTGTAACCACTCTGTCACCGACACTGCGATGAAGCGCTCGATGAAATTACGGCATTCATGAACACGATGCTGGAGCTCCTCAGTGACATCATAGCGGCCTAAAGAATGGAATCATCGTCCTAACTCGCTCGTTGCGGCCGGCTGTAGAGCCACTTCTGAAGCGGTGTAACGACAATCTTTACAGCTCTTTTCCCTCTAAGGAAATGAACATCACCCTCTGAAGCCAGCTCTTTGAGCCAGAACACCGCTTTTCACACTGCGCTAAGCAGTAGAGCTAAAAAACATGACCTCTTACAGTGCGAAAGTTGAACTCGGCTGTAATACGTTGAAAGCTTGCAATTCACTTCCAACTCGTTGCGAGCCAAAAAACATCCCACTCCGCATCCCGTCATATCCTCTTCGAGGGGAAGTTTTCGGTCGTCTGCGGGAAATTACGGGCTGTTTCCCGCAGTTATTTTCTTCAATTGAATTTTACAGACGATTGAATTTGTTCGCTGGCGGCGAGAAGAGCTGCCGGAGACGCGCCTAAAAGCAGCTCTTAGCACAATCTGTCCGCGATGGAGGTGCCGGCCACCGCGAGCATAAAGACTGTCAAGCGCCCTTTTGTGACTTGCTCTCGCCTCATTCACTTTAAATCAGCCTCTTAAAAGCATCCATCGCCGCCCGGGTCAAACTATGATCCATCTGCGAAAATTCGTCCTTTTCTTTTCACTCGGAACTTTTGCCAGCAAAATGTTGGGAGGAGAATGTTCTTACTCGCTGTATACAGGAGCTGAAGACTGTTCCTTTCACAATTACTCTCTCAAGTATGATAAATTTTGACGCATAAGTTGAGGATTATTCAAGTGATGGCGTATTGCAATATTGGAATTAAGTACAATGAGCAATGTCATCAAAAATTAAACCGCAATTGCTAGAGTTGGATGTCAGCAAAATTTCGCTTAAACCGCGGACATTCTTTCTATTGAACATTAGATTAAACAAGTCTTCACATGGTCAGAAATTGATTTGTTAAAGCCAACAACAGTTGGCTATCCAATTTTTTTCAGAGAGGTCAGCGCTAGCTTGAACACCGAGCTAATGCATTCGGTATTCATGCGGAGGCCGGGGAAGATTTGAATAAATTTTTATGATTTGCCAGCTGACATAAGACCTCACCGAGAACCAAACCCATGGCGAGGAGGTGAAAGCGCATAGTTAACTTTGGGTTGAGGAAAGCGTAAGATGTATACGAGAGCTCAGTAATTCTTATTTTATTTGGCAGGGGCTCCAATTTCAACAAATTACGTTAAAATAGCAGTACATAAAAAGGGGTGAACTATCGCAAATTTTCTGCACTACGCAACGAGTTGTTCAAATTTTGGGTTTTAAAAATTAAATTTGTGCTGAAGCTTTATCGAGCACATGATGCAGCAAAGTTAACTAAGAACTTAAGCTACCAGCAGTGTTGCCACAACGATGCCAGCAGTGTTGCCACAACGATGCCAGCAGTGTTGCCACAACGATGCCAGCAGTGTTGCCACAACGATGCCAGCAGTTCGAAAATTAGGTTTCTGACACGCGGTTTTGCCGCTACTGTGCGGTAATTATCCTCTGGCATCTCGCGAATTGATGGTTTCGAGGCGGGCGAGAAAGCGCCCTGTAGCTTCCTCTGCTCCCGCCCGCTGCCACATCCTCACAGGGGCTGCAGCGCACCACTTGGGGGCCCGACTACCTGGCCTGACATGCGCAAATATACGAGGCACTTTGCTAGTTAAAAATCGTAGCCTGTTAATGAGTTTGAGATAAAAGGCATAAATAATTCTATTCCACACAATTATTGTTCAATTAGCTTTACTTTTTAAAACAAATATATGGAGTGGTGGAAATATGATTTTGACCATTCTACAGGTTGATGCTTGGTGGATGGAAGAATAACGTAATGAAATAAATAAACTGCTAAGTAAGAAATAAGAGGCAATTAGTTTGAGCGTATAAACTACCTAATCCGTTCCAGCATCTAGTTTTTATTTTCGTGAAGATTGAAATTGTCATAGCGTTGTCGGAAATCTCAGTGTTAAATGATACAATTCCATCATCAACGAGACAAAAAATGTTCCACTCATGATAGCTAGTGCAAACTGTGATCATTAGAACCGAGAATTTGCACTAGTTTCTCCATAGAACCGGAGAAACCGTGAACAGTAAATTTGTTTCCTACAGTCAAATTAAACTGGCTCACCATAATAATTGGTGTGTGTTATAACACCAAATAAATCGATCTGCAAATTTGAAACTCCGCACGCAAAATACCTCAATAAACGTTAGTATTTTACAAAAAGGTATACTAAATAGGTGTGCTCCATAAACCCGTATACTTGTCGCATCAAGGGCGAGAAATACCATGCATGCAGCAAACAAATTTCAACAACAGTTTAGAACACAAGTAATTTTTTTTTGAAGCAAAAAGCTTTCGCAGCTCTTAGAGGAGACGTGAGTTTTGGTAAAACATGTCCTGACAAACTGCGAAAAATTTTTTTTATTAAAAAGCTGAAGAAATTTTCATGGCAGGAAGACTGGAGTCATCGTTTTCGTAAAACCGAAAAATTCTTAAAGAAAGATATTCCAGGAGTGTCAGTAATACGAGAACCTAAGAAGGCTTCGAAATGTCAAAATCCAAGAAGAATTCAGAAGCAGAAAATGTAAACGAAGTTTCGTAACATCAAAATTCACGGAGACAACTTACACAATATGTAAAGTTTAGGCAGGCTTCATATAGCATCAAAATCTAAGGAGGCTTCATAACATCAAAATCTAAGGAGGCTTCATAACATCAAAATCTAAGGAGGCTTCATAACATCAAAATCTAAGGAGGCTTCATATAGCATCAAAATCTAAGGAGGCTTCATAACATCAAAATCTAAGGAGGCTTCATAGCACCAAATCTAAGGAGGCTTCATAACATCAAAATGTAAGGAGGCTTCATATAGCATCAAAATCTAAGGAGGCTTCATAACCTCAAAATCTAAGGAGGCTTCATAACATCAAAATCTAAGGAGGCTTCATAACATCAAAATCTAAGGAGGCTTCATAACATCAAAATCTAAGGAGGCTTCATAACATCAAAATCTAAGGAGGCTTCATAACATCAAAATCTAAGGAGGTTTCATAACATCAAAATCTAAGGAGGCTTCATAACATCAAAATCTAAGGAGGCTTCATAACATCAAATGCTGAGGATTTTCGCGAAATGAGGCCATACAGACCTCCAGGAAAAGTGAATCTTAAGAGTTTTGTCAATGAAAACTGGTAGAGTTTCGCAGAATGAGTTTCTAATTAGATTTATGGAATCTAATCTAAAGAGTTCTGCGAAATGAGTTCGTTTCTATCGTAAAATAGGAATTTGAGTGTCACGGAAGCCGAGTCAATTATCTGTCGCAATAAGGCGAGTCCGGAGAGCGTTCTAAAGATACCTGAATCACGAAAATGTGGATTTTTAGTCAGAAAAGTGTAATTTTTCAAAACACAATTTTGAGGACAATAAATATAACTTGGAAGAAGACGATATTCGGAAAAACAATTCTAAAAAATCACTGATCACAGGAAATATATTACACCTTCGTGGAAAAATTTTCACATAGCGCACGATAAAATACTTCTTCAGCTACACCTTTGAGTTGCTCACACACAGCACATCACGTACGACGGGTTGTTCTATGAAATGACGCTCTCTGCAGCGAAACATGACGCCGGAAAACTCAGAAGTGCTTTCAAGACAGGTAACTTATCTTCTCTCGAGGCTTTACGGAGTGTTGAGGAAAGTTTTGAATTGCAGAATTGTTCGATGCGAGGGCCCGTGGTGGTTTGTCTGCTGGGACTCGACGGCGGCCGCTGGGACTCCACGGCGGCTGCTCGGACTCTTCTTTTTTGTGTTCCCAAATGAAGGATCACTTTGTTTTTTTTTTCGCAAATGAATCATCTCTAATCACCAAACATACGGTTTGAAGGTAACATGAAAATTTCCCGCAGAAGTTTCAGCTATTTTTAGGGGCTTTAATTGAGGAGAAATTTTCAATATTTATGGATGAATTTCCATGGTGAATACACGAACATTCCCGAGCGATTACCAGAGATGCGCAACACGGTAGGTTCCTTCTTTCTCTTGAGCTAACCGCAGCAGATTTACCTCGCATAGAGACGCGGTTTGATGTGACAACCAACTGAACCAATGAGGCAGTACGCTAGTTTCGTCGCTTTAAATCAGTAGAAGAAGGATATAATACACATATAGCATAAACTGAACTACCAAGTACAATTACTAAAAAATTAGATCGAAGAGGTTATTGAGAATTTTAAAGTATTCCTTAGCATTGCTCAAATACTATTAGGTATTTCTTTTGGAAGAATTACAATTCTACAAGATAAAGTACGAGACTAATATTTTTGAGAAAAAATGAGCACGTTCCACAAAAGCCGACAAAGGTGTAATTTACAGTAGGTGACGCACTGTTAGACGAAAATCTTGTAAGAGGAAAATATAATGGTTTACGATTCAGATACCCTACGTCGTGTTTAAATAAACGTTACGAAAAAGGGTACGTTTGGCCAACGATCACCTTTCAAAAAAAAAAGAACCGTATTCAAAAAATATATTATCGTCGATAAGCGCAGCATGTGCTCAGCTCTACGAACATTGCATCAAATCGTCAACCGTCAAGTCGTCAACCTCGAGAAAGCGTCATTTGAAAGCTACCCCACCTTGACACCCACACTCTGGAGAACTCCACGCCCCCCCCAGCGTTTTGAAGGAGCTGTAGTGCTAGAGACCTCTACTCTATTTCTCTTCACGTATCTCAACTCTGTGCGTAGACACTTAGAATGTTGTTGATTCCGTATAAATACTTGTTAATTAATAGATGAACGTAATCTAATCTAATTATCTGACGACACTTGCTATTTCCGGTAAATTTTTAACGTAAAACATTGTAAGCGGGAAACGTGTATGTTCGTGGTCATAACAGCGTCGCCTGAGGCTGCCGGTCTGCGAGACAGCGTTAGGGCATTACCGACCGAGACGTGAGAAGTTGAGGACGTATTACGCCTCGCTGCCTACGGGCAAGCGACGGCACTGGCAATCAGATGAGTAACAATCTTTCGTGTATTCACTATTACCATTCATCTTGTTATCTTACGTGTAGGAATCTGCATTTGCTCATAGTGTACGGAGCATTATTCAGTATCTAGGATGTACGCGTAAATTCACATTATGTATTAGATAATATGTGTTTTGCTAACTGATTCAGTAACGAGGCCTCGCCTCGATATGTGCTTTTATAGATAAATTCCTGTCCATCGATTGTGTTAACTATTTGAACCAGAAGTCATCGTTAATTTTCGAGTCATCATTTCTATATTAAATAACAGATTTAGAAGCCTGTTTATTTAATCCTATGCAATTATCGAACATCAGAAAATACCAGAAAAAGACGTCATCGAAAAATGACTTATAAATGCGATCTAAATTCTATCAACGAGGAAAATCATTAAGATGGTAGCTGGACGGAGAAATTTGAGTTTGCTGTAATATAAAATGATATCTTCGAATCACACACGCACGAAGAACAAAACAAAATTAATTTTGTAGTCATCATAACTACAGACAATAAATTACCATCTACAGCTGTAGCACAAGCTTGAGTTTGCCTTACAGTTTCTGCGGAAAACGATAATTTGCAGTTAAGATTTTGGCGTAGGAAGAATCACATACAGTCGAATTCTACATCTGATACGACTGAACGGGGCTCAGGATTTCACACTGGTAGAGGTTTACTGTTTTTACACCTTGACAACAATGGGTTAAACTAAAGTTCAATATTCAACTTAAACTTCAAGTCAATTGTACTAGGTAATCATGAAAATAGAAAACATCAACTGGATCATGCCATCATTTAGCCTTGATTAAGTACTAATGAAAATTGAGTGTGAAACTACTGGTTGGTCAGTAGCATTACGAAAAATCTCTCCGTGGTCACCGGTAGCGCACATTGCGGTCAAAGTTTTGCCCTTATTCATCTGAGAGTTTCCTTTGAACACTCAGGACCTATCACTGTGACGATGGACGCTCCTGGAGCCGCTACTGACTAACTTGGCCATGTTTTGTCACTGCTCTAGTGTCCACTTGAATCATTTCCTGTATATATGATGCTGTTTACTCTCACGGTTCGTGAGCAAGTGCTTCTTAGTGGTTGGGGCATCAAGATGGCATTATTTTTAATGCATTCACCACGTACTGGTACATATGTGTACCACTTGATAAATTACTCATTTGTGTACCAGTAACAATGGCTTCCATTTCAATGATTTCACAACCTTTATTTATATTGGACAATGGCGTACAAGGTAAATTGTTATCGTGCACTTATATTTTCGCGCTTGTTAAAAAGGGTAAAAACTTAATCAGGTAATTAAAATTGATTTTCAATTCTGCTTCTTCCAACCTAACCAAACCGACCGTAGCAACCTCGGAGACGTAGCGAACGTGTTAAATCCCTTTCTACCCGTCGTCGAATCGTTCTTATAGCGACATTATTAAATAAATTACGACTTTTTTTTCTTTAAGCCGGTGATTGTAATCACTTGGTCTTCTATTACTTCCAGTTGTGAGATCCTGTCAACGTACGCATCTGTCTTCTTAGGGGTTCTAAAGTTCGGCTTTCTTGATGGCTTAGTTCCAAAGATTGATTGATTGATTGTAAGTTAGTTACAGCCTCCCTTATCGCAAAAAAAGATGTTCAAAGAGAGAAAGGACAAACGCACCATTGATTATGCGTTCAAGGGAACGCGGAATATATGCACAAGGTGTGCTCGCGGAAAAGGATCTTCTACGCATAGAAACAGTAAGTTGAGAAGAAAGGTTAGGAAACAAGATGAAAGTTGAAGGAATTCAGAGGTACTGAAAAACAGGACAACAATAAACAGGAAAAAAGATGGTCCTAAGCAAAACAAAAATTTTTTCATTTCAACGAAAAGAAGGCCTACCTAACTTTTAGCCCGGGATTTCATTTCATGTGGGATAGGAGAGATAATTCCCACAGATGCGTAGTTCTGTAAGTAAGCCAATTCATGGCTCAGGTAGCCTAACGTCATCCTTCTGAAGTAACGGTGTAGAGCATCATAGCTGGGGAGAAATTGTATGACAAGACACTGAAGAGGACCGTAATCTCTTTTCACTGAATTCAGGAATCACTGAATCACTACACTGAAGTGTAGTGCATCGAGAAAACAGTGTGTCAAGGTGGACTTTAGAAGAGTCTTTCATTACGAGTTCTCCCAGTTCTCTTCCTCAGATAGCAAAATCTGTTCGCGAAATCGGTCTAAATATTAGTATTTTTGCGTATAAAATGTATAAACTTTACTCGCAGCCACTTCACAACAAAATACCCATGTTTCTCCAAATCTGAAAATTAATTACAGAGTTATTTACAGTCGATCTTCAAATTTACCGAGATTATGACTGAACGTACGGAAACCTTCAAAATTCCGTTTTTGAACGTGCGGGCAGTCTAACTTACCCAGCAAAATCGAAATCAAAAAGCCTAAGGGACAGTATTATGAATTTCTATAAACTCGGAAAGTGTAATGTGCCATTACCAGACACTCTGCAAGATGAAATAAAGTTGAGCAAACAACGCATACCCAAAAAATGAACGTGATTTCGATGCAAACATTCAAAAACATGGACCTAAACGATGGAGGAATTTCAACACTAAAAAGCTAATTCTAATGATACTATCACCATCTCTTTGTAAGAAAGAATTAGAAACGTGGTCCTCTACGATTTGAGTGATGCTTCACACCACATATCCAACTCCGGTCGTTGAAAGTAAAAATGGACTAATAAGAACATTTTTCAAATATTACTGCAAAAGTGTTCGATATCGACACTGCCTAAAACCTGTTAATGGATGAGGCTAGTTGTCACCCAGTACATCAAAGCTATCGGTATTGAGGGAAGTAGTCGCCTTAACAAGAAGCAATGACACAAATTTAAACAAAAAACACTCATGACAAGATTAGATTATTAGTTAGTTTAAGCCTCCCTATCCGCTACAAAGGCGATCCAAAGAGAGGAAGGAGGAAGGCACCATTTAGTATGGAATTTAGGGAACGTGGAATCTACGCAGAAAGGGCGTAGAAACAGTAAGATGAGAAAGAAGTTTATGAAACAAGATCAAAGTTCAAGAAGAAAGTAGTAGGTGTTGAAAAAACAGGACAGCAGTGAACCGAAAAAAGTTGGTCCGTAACAGAACAAAAACCTATTCTATTCCAACAAAAAGGTAGCCTACCTAACTCTTAGCTCGGGCTCTCACATAGTCCCCCTGGGACTCATGACAAGAATAAAATATGGTCCTTTTGAACTGAAATTTGAAAGTAGAACATCACATTTTCCGACATGTGCACGAATTTTTGCATCGCGATTCGAGCAGAGCGTTGTCCAAAATTCGTTGTCAACGCTGAAGTTGCATCACCTAACTAAACGCAAGTTTCGTGACGTCAAACCAGCGTAAAATTTTGTCCCAACCACCCCGAGCATCGTAAATAACCAAGATATAACATAAGCATTGCATTTGATAAAGATATAATTTAAGCTTCGCACACAATACCAAATTTTCTTGAAAATACCAACATCTTTAGTTAAACTTTTTAGCAGAGCTAGATGACTTTCTAGCGCTGATGACTGTCGATCTACCTACCGTGAGCACAACTAAATGAAGAGAGGACGTCATCAGAAGTGACTCCCGGGTATCACGGTAACGCACACACCGCACTATGTAGAGGCAGCGGTGTCGGGCCCGTGCAGCTGCGGCAGAAATGCCGGCTATGCGCGGCATGGCATTTGATGACGCTATTCCGGGCGTCATTTGAGGCAATAAACAGAACAACAAGAGCTTTAAAAGCTCCCCAGGCTATATCTGCACGAGTACATTTGAGAGACGCAGCTTGCCAGCTAGAGATGGTTTTGAAGTATTAACGTTAGCTGAGGGGCCTCGAGACGGTTTTAAAATCTCATTCGTGTATGACTTGCTCAATTTTCGAGTACTCAAGTTTTCAGAGAAATTTGTCGGTATATAACAAACAATATCCGTAAGAATCTGTTCTAGCTGATGACTGTGATGACAGGTTGTAAGTCTTAAAAATTATGAGCTATTCAATTTGACTAACAAATAAGATTTGAGAGAAAAAATTCGCTTCGACGAAGATAGCTTCAGGAACGTTCAACTCTGAAGAAAAGAAGTTTACCTTGTGCTGCAATGCGAATAAAGGAGCCAAGATTAAATGTGATTATCAAGAGACTCGCAACAACTTAGTTGTCTGAAGGTTACATCGCTTGATTGAAGAGCAAACACAATTAGAAATTTAACGCCCTCAGAAAGTGCTTGCAATACATGTTTAGTTGCTCTGTATTTCCACTTTCAAGCTTAAAGCAGAAATTTATGACTCTTGATACGAGTCGTTTCATCCTAAAAATGCAATTGATGTGAAGAAGTAGAGAAAAATAGTAAAAAATTCATAAAATCTTGCTTGGTTGTAAAGACAAACGTATCTAATATGCCCTACAACGGCTATCCTCGTCTTGTGTACTTTTCTTACGTAATGGGGAGCCCGTGCACTGACATGCGGTAATCCTTAAACGATTTGTATTAAAACTTGGTCCTTATCAGAAACTTAAAAACGAAGAATTTTCTTCGTTTTCAAGTTTCTGAAAAGGTTGCGATTAAAGCAAACCACTGACGTGTTCAGATATATTAAAACTTGGTCCTTGTCTTGTACAGAAGAATAGTACTCGCACAACCGTACAAACAACGAAGAGAGGAGTGCGCTTAAGTGCACCGAATGAGGAGAAAGGATTTATAGCATCATAATCACCAAAAGCGACTAAACGAAATTAAATCTTGAGTTTTTCATTGAAGAATTGCCCATTATAGCGAAACGCTGATATCTGTTCGTATGTGAGCATTCCTTCTTCCATAGCTTCAAGATTAGATCAGATGTTAGTTTAGACCTCTCTAACCGCAACAAAGATGTTCTATAGAAAGGAAGAATGGAAGAAGACATTTATTAACATGGAGCCAACTAACGAACCGGGAAATTTACGTACAAGGTGTGTACCCACACAAGATCCATTGAGCGCAGAAGCAGTAAGGCAAGAAAGTTTATGAATCAAGAAAAAAGTTGACGAAGAAAGTCAAAGGTGCTGAAAAACAGGAATGCAGTGAACCGAAAAAAAACTAATTAAACGAAAAAAAAGCATTTCATTTCAACAAAACGTAGGCCTACACATCGCTTATCTTACGACCTCACATTTTCCACAGGGATTTCTGGTTCCTCTAGAGACAGTTTTATCCCCGTGAAGGGTTGCACTCTCCGTGAAAGGGTTGCAGTAACACTTTAGGTTCTTGATGTGATTCATTTGCTTCTCTTAGGGGTCTAGCACGCCTGTTCAGTGTACGCAGATACAACTGCTCGGTTTATTTGAACATAAATGATCATTTCACTGGAAGTGTGCAGTCCAGCGAGGAGCAGCTCTTCTTCAGGTGAGAAACGGAAAGAAGGACAGGTAGAATTGTGGGCTCTGTGTGTCATGCCGTCACCCTAATGCAGCGTCTCTATTGTACCTGCACGTCTGCACTGCACTTGCATTGTACACCTATAGTCCAAGACTCGTTAACAAATGTGAGCTCTAGCCAGACTCCGTCACACACTCACAAATAAACACAAACACACTCACAAATAAACACAAGAACACACACACACACACACAAACACACACAGAGTGCCGGCTGAGCAGGCGTGAAGTGAGCGCTAAGCAGCGGGCACTGCGCCCCAGCGAGCGCTTGATGAACTGTGAGGGCAATGTGCGAGATAATCGAAGCGCCAATTGACACTCCGGGCCCGAGGTGCTGCTGTCAGGGCTCCCGCCACACGCACCGGCCACCGCATGCAGGCCCTGCCATGCTCCTCACGCTCTTCTGACGCGTCTGCCTGGCTTGTGTGTGACGTTTGCCTGCCTGGTGTGTGACGTTTGCCTGCCTTGTGTGTGACGTCTGCCTGCCTTGTGTGTGACGTCTGCCTGCCTGGTGTGTGACGTCTGCCTGCCTGGTGTGTGACGTCTGCCTGCCT
>JACJUY010002966.1:27252-44655 GCA_014220935.1 Platorchestia sp. MABIK | reverse complement strand
GCCCAGCCTACAAGTGATGACTGCCTGCCCAGCCTACAAGTGATGACTGCCTGCCCAGCCTACAAGTGATGACTGTCTGCCCAGCCTACAAGTGATGACTGCCTGCCTAGCCTACAAGTGATGACTGTCTGCCTAACCTACAAGCGACAACGCGACGTACTCATGACAACTATCAACGCAACGCAGTAGCGTATCCGATGTTGTTGCAGCTGTGGCGCTGTTCTGAAATATGACATTACCGTGTGTGAAGATGCTAAGGAGGAATTTGGCTCTCATTTTCCCTTTCTCATTATGACACTTGAGCACGAGTTGATGCTGTCCCACAAACATGCAAATGTGTATTAAACAGTTGTTCTTCCGTGCGTTCCCATCATTGAGGTAATTTGGGTCCGGATATGATGGCAATTTACGTCGTTGTTGTGGTACAACTGGCAGCGTAAGTTCTCCGAACCCGGCGTCTCAAATTAGGTTGTGTTTTTTACAAAATAAATTTAAGCATGAAAAAATTTCCCTGCATTTTCTTCATAAACAAATTTTACTTGTAAAAAAAGCATACATTTTAATAACACGTAGCTGAGCCAAGTCTGCGTACAACTTGCGTCGCCAGCTGTTCTGCTACGACGATGTGAGTTGTTTGACAAACCATCCCAGAGCGGATTTTCGGCAACCGTTAAGTTGCTGGGCCCTGACACTAGTGGAGCAGAACTCCTCGAGGCGGCTTTTGTGGAGTAAACATCGCTTCAGAACTTGAGTCAACTCTGTCCGCGCGGCTCGCAAATGCTGGGCAAAATGCAGTGTTTTGATGCGCTCGCCGCGATGTCTGTTCAGGCATCGGTGGTGGTGGTGGTCAGAGTGTGAGTGTAGGCGTGAGCGACTGATGGGCAAGTAAGGGATTTTGTATGATAAGGTTGGTTGTCGTACTCAGGCAAAGCTCAAATGATTCTCACGAACTTTTGTAACACAAAAACAGTTAGATAGTCTACACTTCTAACGAAATCGATGCTAAAATTTGAACTGTGATATTAACTATTAAGAGAAAAATTACGCAAATAAGCTTTTAATTTCATTTCTTTCATAAGAATAAATTCCGTGTTTGTTATTATTTTAGCTTGAACCTTCTTGGGCGCAAACATATAGAATAAACTAGTTTTACAACCAAGCCAATACATTAAAATCCAAACACAACCAGCGTGCAACATTGTTGGAGCTTTCAATATTACGTATTACATGTGCATATCAAACAGCTACACCTAAGATCGAGTCTCTGACAGATATAAATACTAGTTGAAATCCGGTCGGACGATTTTTGCAAAGTCGCGGCAATAGATTTTGACCCCTTATGACAAGCTTTATTCAAGAGCCAGATGGTCAAGAAGAATTCCGGGAATTTCCCGGTGCGAACGGTCCGGTATCTCGGTCTGTACGATCATTATCGAAACGAGTGAGTGGATTTTGCCCCCTCACGACGAGCTCCATTCAAGGGCCGGGCGAGGGAGCAAAATACCCAGAATGTTTAAATGCATGGCGGACCTGGAGGGCTACGAGTAGCGCAGATTATGTGGAGAACAGGCCGACTCTCTTTTTCGTTACGCGTTGAGATAACGAAAACCACCAGTATCCAGGATGCAGCAAAGGTTTCGATACGTTGAATTTCGATCAATGTGTCCGAATTGCTGAATAAATTTGTAAGCCATTTCAAGTGGCTCAACGTGAATATTTGCACGGCCAACCCCAGCCAACACTACACAGTGAGGGCCAAACACCCAGTGAGGAAAACAACACACGAGAAGATCAACTGCAACCGACATCAGTAGAAACACAGACACGTGTCCAAAAAGTCATTGCACGGTACACCGCGCACGCGACTAGTCATGGGAAAGAAAACGATGATACCTAACTTCTAAGCCCGCAGCTGTCACCCGCACCGAGCGTTCTCCACACTTGTGAGTAATTCAACAATCAACTCCCTAATATGAGATAGGCAATATAATTATACAAGTTAATCATTTGCAGATGACTAAACCCCAAAAAGGAGCTTAATGACAATCCACGTTAACGCACCTTACCGAGCAAATTATTCAGAAAACAGTAAATTTGGCCAGAAAATCTCACACCAAGACTTGAAACTCAGCATTGCTGGAGCACATTATGAAGTCCCAGCGATGGAAACGCGACGTGTTCATCTTCACTTCGCACCGAGCCCGTCCTTGCGCCTCCTCCCCTGCTGCAGGTGTGAACGTTCATTCAGGACTCATAACACCCTCTAGGACTCCGTAGCCTAAGCCGGAGCCCCTTATTTCCATGCGAGTCAGTGCTCAACTGCGGGAAAATATTCAAAGCAACGAGATTCACATGAATTGGAGGCACATGCACCCTGCCACGCAATTTCTCTTGGATGCTGGATGCTATGCAATACTCTTCCAGGACTCGCCACGCTCTCGCCGCAATATTCAGCTTCGTGGTACGGAATCACACTCGAAACCAAAGCAATGCGAAAACAAATCTTTCCGAATAACTTTACATCTGCATCGATGGAAATTAGACACGTACTATGTAGTAAAGGCTTACGGTTTCATAAAGCGTTTTCTGTACAACGAAGTCCCTAAATGAGCAATACAAAAAAGCTGCGCCAGTTCCATGCGCTCAAGACTAAGTAAAATTGTTGCAATAAGGTAGTCCTACTCTACACCTCAAAGCAAAATAACAAAACGCAGACGAATTAAGCCCCTACATGATCACCCATCCCCCCACCCCAAACGAAAAATAATTAAATAAAAAACTTGAGATGCCTGACAGGCGATCCGTGTGAATCGCACCAACACGTGTGCGTTCAGACTGAGGTGACTGGCTCCAGCTGAAATGCACTGACCGGTGATGCACCTCACAACTTCAAAGAACATCATTTGGTGGATGCAGAGCCAATGGGAACAGCGAGGGAAATTCCGCCGTTTTACAGCTCAACTAGGGAGCGTAACAATACTTCATGGCTGTAACTCCTCAGACTGTGACAGTTTGTACGGGAAATATTGAAGATACGTTACGGAGCACTGGTTCCGTGGTCTGTTGGAAGTTTAAAAAAAGCAGAAAAGGACTCTAAATAAGGTTGAATTTACCGCTAAATGAGGTAAAAATAAACTAAGCGGGCTAAAATTTAATGAGATAAGTTGGTGTGAGCCTCCCTAATCGTAGCAAAGGTGTTCTACAGAATGAAGGAAGAAAGCACCATTTAGTATGGACTAATGAAAACGAAGAATCTACGTACGAGGTGTGTTCACACACATAAGATCCATTTCGCAAAGAGTAAGTCTGAAAAGAAGTTAATAAAACAGGGTAAAATTTGAAACAGAAACATGTTGGTGGTGAAAAATAGGACAGCAGTGCTCGAACAAAAAGGATCATTAACTAAACAAAAATGTCTATTCCAACAACAACGAAGAACAACCTATCTCAGATCGGAATCTCACATTTTCTTCCTGAGAATGCTGATTCCCAGTTTTCTCCCACTGAGGAGAGACAACCAATCGAGTCCCACAACCCGACACCAATCGAGTCCCACAACCCGACACCAATCGAGTCCCACAACCCGACACCAATCGAGTACCACAACCCGACACCAATCGAGTCCCACAACCCAACACCAATCGAGTCCCCCAACCCAACACCAATCGATGAACAACAACACCAATCGAGGCACAACAACAATCGAGGCACAACTGGACGTCACACCAGGCGGCGCATGCCAGACCACGACGGCGCCGTAACCAGAGCTGCAAGTCAAGCGTTGGGGTCAAATACGCTCAGTGAGAAACCAGGAAAATTGAATTAAAACCGTACTTATTATGTAAAGTACTTAGAAAAAATTCGAGAAAAAATGTTGAATTCATTATGAAATTTTAAACAAGACACGCGAAAACCTAATATTAAACTAAATCATATTTACCATGAAAAGCACATAACAAAAAGTTAAAAAATGCTGAATTCACTTTGAAATTTTAAACAAAAAGTGCACAAACTTAAATTCCTGCTGTCTTAAAAATGCAGAGTCTCGAGGTGGAACAAATGTTATAGCAAAAAATAGCTCTTGAGGAGACTGAAATTTTGGCGCAAAGCGTGGGAGTGAATTATCATGAGACGGCGTCTGGGGGTCGTCAGAGAGCCTAGCAAATTAGGTTGTAGGGCAGGAGGTAAGAGAGTCCTGGAATGTTCCTTTCTGAGCTCTCTCAGCAAACTTTGTTGACCGCGTGCAAGCTTTTTATTAATTCCAAAAATACGTGGAGGCAAGAGACACCAGCCATAAGTGGTGCATTTCTAACCTTTCCGAAGTCAAAGACTAATCACCAAACGAGAAATAAGTTGCGCTATATTTGGTAAGCTCTCAAAATGCCCGCCACTAAAAGCAAGATTGATAACAATGGAAAGCGATCATATTTGACGATACAATCTCAACGAACATGACCAATGCTCCACAGCCCCTCGTGTAGTATATCTCTTGTACGATCCGTCTGCCCGGTGTGAGAAGAGCCAAGACTGAAGTTTTGAATTAAGCAAGTAGAACCAAACCTCAAATTGCTGTTGAGTTTTGACTTGAACCAAAGCAAGGCCAACATTAAAATCCCAACTGATTTTTGAACTTTAGGCTGTCACATTTATGACATCAATGAGGCCAATTATAACTATTTGGAGTGTGAATTTGCGCTGTGAACAATTTCTACTGCGCATTGCGATGGACAGCGGCCACACAACTCCCTCCCGATGGACAGCGGCCACACAACTCCCTCCCGATGGACAGCGGCCACTCAACTCCCTCCCGATGGACAGCGGCCACACAACTCCCTCCCGATGGACAGCGGTCACACAACTCCCTCCCGATGGACAGCGGCCACACAACTCCCTCCCGATGGACAGCGGCCACACAACTCCAGCAAAATCCTCCGCTAACATATGGAGTCCATCAAAAATCCCGTCAAGTGATTTATTTCGAGAGAGAAGCGGCTTCCGGGCGCGGAATTGATTTTGTGATCCGCCACAATCGTCATAATGCACTGAAGAAAATGAGACGGGCTTCAGGATGAAATAAAGCTATGAGGGAGAGGGAGCTTCTGCCGCACATTTGGAGTCTAACAGCCGCTACACAACATATTTGCATCTTTTGCGTCTTTTCCACACAGTTAAACGGTTATTCACATGTTCTCCTAAGCCGTGCTAAGGTAATTTACACATTCCACTTTAAGGTTTTATGACGATTACCAAATCATTCTAGTTTTATAATAAATCACACATTCCACTACAACAGAGGTTCTCAACCAGGGATAAATTTACCCCATGGAGTTAAAAATTATATGGTCGGGGGAAAAATTATTAAAATACCTGATAATTTACAGAAATAATTCAACTAAATTCAATTGCATAAAATGAGAGGGAATGCAAAAAAAGTTTTTTTTGTAAGGGAGTAGGGGGTAAAGGGTGAAATACACAAAGCCGAAGAGGTCAATGATGGAGGAAAGATTGAGAATGGCTGCACTAGACAGTCTGATGACTGTAGCCTGGATACGAGGAGTAGAGCCGTGTATGTGTGGCTGCTCGGAACCAATGTCTGACGTTACAGGACGAGAGAAGTGCTTGCATTCCAAAATTGCTCTCAGAATCGGTTTCCATTTAGTGCACTGTTCTTCATTTCCAGGTTTTATGTATGAACCTATATTTTCCACGTTTAAGGTTCACAGTAATCGTATACTTAAACCTCATTTATAGCATGAAGTTCAACGAGGATTAATAGGTGTAATGTACAACTTTCGGTCAATAGTGAAATTTTTGGAGTAATATCCGTAGACTTGTACATTTTTAGCCCACCTGAAACGTTTTCTCGACCCCTACGAATGAGTTCATAAGACAAAGACGATGAAGGCGTTCACAAAAGATTTTTTGGGATGACAGTGTGCATGGAGCGCACTCTATAATTAGATTATCCCAGCGGAAATTTTATTAGGAAAATTTACGGACGAGTTGTTCAAAAAAATCCATATTCAGTATGATATCGATATAAAGTTTTCATGTATTACACCAGGAAAATATGAAGAAATAATTCAACTCTTTCTGCAATGCAACGTTAGCAAAAGAATTTTGCCTGAGTGACACAAAATCCACTATAATTTATAGTCGGCACACCAATACACTGATGATTGGCATAAATCAGAAGGAGAAATTGACCTCGCATGGCATCATGTTAAAACTGCTCTACGTAAGTTCTTGAGATGACGCATCACATTTATTCCCTGACGTACGAGTATTAGTTAGTTGACTTAATAATTGAGAAAAGCGAATGTTAATGCTAAATATGGCAGCACGATTGACTCGTCTAACATTGAAAAAATACGCTGTGCACAAAAAAAGAATTCCAGTATCTGAACTTTCATTACCAAGACAAAGCACTCATTCAAGCGATGAATCATGAAGCTAAGTAATGGAAGAAAAATGTCTGGCGAACCGAGCGCGTGTCAGAACCAGGCGGGCTGGGCGGTTTTCTTCAGGCAAAGCTTGAGAGTTGTGACAACCAAGAGTAGCCCTGAGCTGGCAGTGGGTCGTGCGGTTTTTTTTTTCGCAGTAGTTCTTTAATTCGGTACTTTTTTGAATTTTTCTTTACCACAAAGACCACTCAGAAGGGCCGACATGAAGTTTAATCGATACATCGCGGGAATACACAAATCGATAGAGCACAGACAGTCGACAATTCTTGCAGGCTGATGAGCAGGAACTGGCTCAGTGCGTTCATGAATGAACACAATAAAAAAAATCTGGTCAAATTTATCACCTTAACCTGCTCGACACATCAACACTCTGACTGCGACGAGAGCCACAGGCCGTCCCTGAGGAGAGGAGGGGGGGGTCTATATAATGCTGCTGACCGGCCTGTAGTCACAAAAACAAATTTCATAAATACTTCATTAACACGTCCGCTGTCGCATGTGCGTCCAGCGGGCTCATGTTAAGTAAGGCTGTAAGTAACCGAGCAAATAAAATGACTTTACAGCTTGAAAAAAAAATTATCTTTCCAGAGAAGTGTGAAAATGTAATAGCATGATGATATTTTACCTTGTATACTTAAATCTCTTCTAGAAAAGATGTTGATATAATTGAAATACTGTTCATTAAATACCGATACGTAAATGAGACATTTACCTCGTGGTGAATCGGCAGTAAACGTTAAAATTAGATGAAGGCTTGAACCAGCTAATGCTTACTCTCTTCAACAATTGATTGATTATAATTAGTTTTAGCCCCCCTTCCCACAACAAAGATGTTCAACGAGAGGAAGGATGAACGCATCATTTAGTATGGAGTTAAGGGAACGTGGAATTCGTGCACAAAGGGTGTTCCCGTAAAAGATCCTGTGCGCATATAAGCAGTGAGATAAGAAGGAAGGTTATAAAAGAAGATGCAAGTTGAAGAAGAATGTCAGAAGTGCTGAAAAACAAGACAGCAGTGAGCCGAAAAAAGATGGTCCTTAACAAAACAAAACAAAATTTGTTTCTACAGAAATAAATCCTACCTATCTCTCAGCCCAGGACCTCACATTTTCCCCCTGGGAGCGCTAACTCCAGCAGATACAATAGTTGTATCGCCCTGAGGGGAACTATTTTCATTATTGCTTACTACAATTGGCTTTAAATTTCAACTGAATGTTGAACTTCAATTTTACTTGCCGCAGTCATCGAAGTGTTAAAGAACAAAAAAGATGGCATTGTCTATTGCAAGGCAATGCTTGATCTCGAATACGCGTGCACGACGGAAGACACAATTTCGGTTACAAAAAAGTTAGCTTAAATAAGTTAGTTTAGGCGTTTCTAATTACAAAAAAAAAGCGTTTAGAAGAGAGTAAACAGAAAGGCACCATTTAGTTTGGACTTTTAAGGAACGCAGCATCTATGCACAGGGAGCATAGAAAGAGTGGGTTGAAAAAAAGAATTCAATGGAACAAGATAAATCTTGAAGATGGAAGTAGTAGGAGCTGACAAACTGGTGAGCAGTGAACAGAAAAAAGGTGGTCTGTAACAAAACAAAAAATCCGTTCAACTTCAACAAAAAGGAGGCCTACTCAACCTTAAGCTCGAAGCCTCACATGTTCCTCCCAAGATCGCCAATTCTCGTGGATACAATAGTTGTTCCCCCCCGAAGGGGCTCACGTATAAAATAGGATGGAAATTTCCGAAACAATTTCTAAAATATCAAATTAT
Organism: Platorchestia sp. MABIK; assembly: GCA_014220935.1. Classification (NCBI taxonomy): domain Eukaryota; kingdom Metazoa; phylum Arthropoda; class Malacostraca; order Amphipoda; family Talitridae; genus Platorchestia; species Platorchestia sp. MABIK. The sequence continues at coordinate 36,424 of JACJUY010002966.1, read as the reverse complement.
AATATTTGTGACATTATCGTAGGAAATGTAACGTAATAAGTATATTTTTTAAATAACAATTAGGATTGAAAAATCCTTAATTTTATATGTATTTATCAACACCCACAGATACGTGGTCCAAAGTGGAGGACTGCGAAGAGAACAAGGATAACTATTACAAAATAAAAGCAGTTTTCAATTACACAGGAAGCTTAGATTAAATGTTAGTTTAGGCCTCTCTAACCGCAACAAGACGTTCCAAAGATAGGAAGAAGAAAGGCACCATTTAGTATGGAGTTGAGGGAATGAGGAATCTATGCACAAGGGGCATAGAAATAGAAAGTTTATAAAACAAAATGAAAGTTGAAAAAGAAAGTAGCAGGTGATGAAAAGAAGGTCAGCAGTGAACCAAAAACAAGATGGTCCGTAACAAAAACCAATTCTGTTTCAACAAAAAAGGCCTACCTAACTCTCAGCTCAGGCCCTCACATTTTCCCCCTGGGAGTGCTCATTCCCAACGCTACCATAATTGAACCCCTTGAGGGGCAATTACCCTGGAAACCCCATTACTTGATGATCTAATGGACATTTAGACTAGTGTTCCCAGCTTCCCGAGTGTGGTGGCAGTGCCCCGACACCCTGGCGTACACAAGCCAATAGAGAGCCCCATAAAGTGCCGCGGTGACCGGACGGTGTGTGAACCGAGAGAGAATTTTGCTGCGCAGCCCACCATGCGTCATACGGACCACCTCGTTGCAGCAATGACAAGCCCAGACATTAAACTGTCACTGCGAAATTGATGGCCTTCAGTAAAAATTGAAATTTAGCTCAACTTACACGAACTGCTGGTGCCAGTTTCGGGGTAATTTACTGGCTTCTCGAGACAGTTTTATGGCAAATCCCACGTGGCTAGACAGATTTTCATGACTGTTGATATTCCTCGAAAATGTTTTATACTAATTAACACATTCCTTTAAAACTTTTTATGACAATTCCTTAGTTAGTCGAGATATTTTTATGACAATTCTCTCATTCCTTGAAACATTTTTGTGACAATCCTCTCATTCCTCGAGATGTTTTTAAGGCAACTTTCATATTCCTCAAAGCAGTTTCATGGCAATTCACATATTCCTGGAGAAGGTTTAAAAAACAACTCACGCATTTCTCGTAAGAGTTTTATGGCAACACATCTTTTTGAGACAGCTTTGCGGACATTTACACATTCCCCAAAACCGTATTGTGGTAATTTACACATTCCAATAGAAAATATCATGACAATTCCCACATCTTTTTGGTTTTATGGCAAATCACAAATTCCAAGTACTGACAGTAATGGCAATTCACTAATTCTTCGGAACAGTTATGGGGCAATGGCGTTAAGGGAACACAGCCTATACACAAGATGTGCTCCTGTACAAGATTCCCTGCGCATCGAAACAGGAAATTGAGAAGAAAGGCTATGAAACGAGATAGAAATAGCAGAAGAAAGTTAGAGGTACTGAAAACAGGATAGCAATGAACCGGAAAAGTTGGTCTTCAAGCAAACTTAAAATATATTTCATTTCAATAAAAAGAAGGCCTACCTTACTTTCAGCTCGGAACCTCGTATCTTCCCACTCTGTGTCATTGGTACAGACATGCATGCAACGGACCGAATATATAACGTCCTGAAGCACAACAAAGTGGTACTTGAGTTATGCCCAAAACCTTATTTTTTTCAACAATTTGCCGAACTCTGACGATACAACTGGCACTGAAAATTTTAGTTTCAACAAAATTTTCCACTTTGAACTTATTTCAAATCAAATTGATTAAATTAGGTCAGATCAGATGTTATTTCAAGCCTGCCTAACCGCAACACAGGCTTTTCAAGAGAGGAAGGAGGAAGGCACCATTTAGTGTGGACTAAGGGAACGCAGAATTTATGCTCATGGTGCATAGATACAGTTAGTCGAGAAAAAAGTTCATGAAACAAGATTTAAGTTGAAGAAGAAAGTAGTAGGTGCTGAAAAACAGGACAGCAGTGAACCGAAAAAAGATGATCCCTAACATAACGAAAAACCTATTCTATTTCAAGAAAAGGCTTACCTAACCTTTAGCTCGGGACCTCACATTTTTCCTTTGGGAGCTCTAATTTTCACAGGTACAGTAGTTGTCTCCTCCTGAGGGGCGTATACATCATTAATTGAAGAGAAAGGCGAGAGTAAAACGAAGAAAACTAGAGTTATCATTCAAGAACAGTGCGCCTTAAAGTTCCGCAAATGAAGTAAAAATCAAACTGGAAGTTCTGCTGAAAAAAAATATTAAAACTCCCAAGGAATCTGTTCTCCAGTTTTAAAGGAGTTCAAGGAAAAATCTTTCACTACGAATTTTAGCCGCTTACTTTCCGGGGCCTGGGTGTTTCTTCCTTAATTACAGACCGAGGCGTTGAAGATCTCCTAACATTGTGTTTATCTTGTCAAATTTCTGAGCTGTGCTTGTGTGACGGGGACACACTCGTGAGGAAGCTGACGCGGACCCACGCTGGTGAAGAAATGAGAAATGTACGCGAATTGTACAAATGTACGCCGTGACGCAGAAACGTGTACGGAAACTCACGGAATTTGAAACTATGACGTTCTGTCTGAAAAATTCTTATCGAGGAATGCTGCGAAATGCCATCGTTCCATAGATCTTCATAAAAAATTTTCCGCTATTTCATAACATCAAAAGGGGATGAGGAAATACTTAGTCGTGTGTCCACATTGTAGAGTGAAATTAAAATCCTACACGTTCATGCACTAAGGGAACAAATTACCTGATATTTGCCTTGTTCAAGTCTCATTCGGTGCGTAGAAAAGTTCCTACATGGAAACAATCCAGAGATTACTTGTGAGGCTACGGGTGTGGAATATTTTGGCTGCTTTGGATTGCGTAATTAGTTTCAGTACGGATGTATCTCGCTTAAATGAAATTTTAGCGCATAATACGGATAATCTTCATCCACAAAAAATCGAAGGATTTCACACTTCAACGCGACTCACAGAACGGAAAATTTTTCGGCCAATGTATGTACAATGAAATAATTACTTAATCCCTAACAAGTACTTGCGGCGGTCAAAAGAAACGCATACACCAGTAGCTGATCCCCACAAACTGATAAATTCAACAAAAAGAGTCGATGTAATGCAACCAAAAGATCATACCGGACGCGCCCTCCAAAACAAGTACTTATTGAGATGAGCGCCTTGAGTTTGGAAATACACAGAATCCAACATGACCTTCCGTTCGTTGCCTTCCCTCCTCCATGCAGTGTTCCACGAGTGTAATTAACGCAGGCGGATCACAAGAACACGGTCAGGCGCGGGGGAGCAGGAAGACACCGCTCGCAAAGCCCCCTCCAAACGCAGGCAAATGCGTCCGAAAGTCTAGGCTCCATTGTGCACAAGTCGATACGAGAGCTCGCAAGAATTTCGCAATGCATTCAATACAGCGAGAAAAGAGCGAACATTTCGCACTGCCGGTCGTCAAATGGGAACCAGACTGGAGTACTGTCGACAGGTGGCGCGTGTAGCGTGTCAACCTTCACGTTAGGACACGCGTTTCTGGGCGAGTCTGTTCGTTTGCTCTGAAATCAAACCTCCTGATTCTTTAGTACTCATCACTTTAACCACAATGGGTTAAACTGAAGTTCAATATTCAACTCAATTATAGGAATTTGAAGTCAATTATAGTGAGCATTATTGTAAAGCAGCAAACATTAACTGGATCGTGCCTTCACTTAGCTTTGATGAAGTAGTTATGAAAATTAGATTTGTAACTTAGGGTCGGTCAGCAGCATTATACAAATTCCCTCCGGGGCCACCGGTGACACACATTGCAGTTGAAGTGTTCATGGCTGATTACGCCTTATTCAATTTGTACATACTTCTTTAGCGTTTTTACAAACATATTAAAATAGAGTAAGCTCCACTTTAATTTAATAAACCTCATATTGTGCTCAAGTATTGATTAGCTTCCTTAGATATTATTCAATTACTATAAAAAATTGAAACAATCAAATTGCTTTCAACACAATTAGATTTTTTAGCTTAACTCAAGTGTAATTGCTTTAGCAAAAAAAACGAAAAAAACGCGCCCATTTAAAATATAATACGCAGTAGCTCGTCGATAAGCTGACGTTCAGGTTGAATTTTTATTAGACATTTCTGAGTTTCACTGAAATTTATTTTTCGCAGGCCAAGCTTTCGATAATCTGAGCGAAAACTGCTTGCAGGGCTCAAGGCAAAAGATTTCAAGGACATAAATGGGATCTACAAGCATTCTGGATGCAATTAAGCGAGTCAATTTTTCAATTACATTGAAAAGGACTTATAGCTGGACAACAATGAATTAAGAGCCAACAATTGTCGATCATGGCTTCTGGTAGTGTTTAGTAGGAGAGTTCTAGTCTCTTCGAATATTACAATTTAGTTAGAACTTTGATACCATGGAGAGTTTTAAGATATTTGCGTAGGGAAGTTTTAAGATATTCGCCTTGATAAAATCCAAGAAATGGATTGAATGCTTGGTAGACTAATACGATATTAAGTTGAGTTTTAAAATTTTACTCACATTATGGAGCCGATGCGTCCCCTATTAGTTACATTTTTCCAGTTACGCGCGAATGATGGTAACCGGTTGTTAACTGAAGCTTATAATATCTACCTTACAAGCAAATTCGCTGAAAAAAATGTTTGTCGAAACAACAATCATGTACTTTCTTAAAAACAGCTCTCAAGAACATAATGATCAAAATTCTAACCAGTTGAAATAATGAAGAAACACTTGACTGGGCAGTTACGAACATTTACTTAGCTCAGCGACAGTTCCCCAAGTACAGAATATTTTCAGTCTAGTGAGTTTTATTATGACTAGTACACCCCTGCCTTTTTAAAAGGAGGGGGGGGGGAGGAGGTGATGTTACGCTGCTGGCGCTGCGAGAAGGTCGAGGTGTAGGGTTTTTTGGTGTACGCGATCCGTCATAAATGACTGGAATTGATAATTTCCTAATAAATATATTTCAGATGTGGATCAAAAACAAATATATCCAACCTAACAGAACCCGCGATTAAAATACTCTAATTCTTGTGTACTCGTGAAACTCCTATCAAAAATAGTCATTAAACTTCCTTGACAGCGTGATAAAGTGGCAGACCAACTGAGCTTAAGCATGGCTTTCCCACGATTTTCTATGCTATCTTATACCTTTGCTATACTTTCCTCAGTCTCAACTGCTGATATTCTATACAACCTAATCAAACCTACCAATACACGTGATGTTCATTCCGACTCTGAATCTGCTGGGTTGATGTACCGAAAATAATTGTTGAGTTGATGAAGCTTGTATCACAGATACGCTCATCACACACTACAGGCTGGTGGGTGTGACACACAGACGGACGGGCGGGGCTCCTTTTATAATAGTGATGATGACTAGCGTATACACGACCCTTCACAAATGACGGGATTCGATAATGTTCCATAAAGCCCATAAATCACGTTATCAGGTTGGTAAAACATTCAAACACTTCGATTACTTAAAAACTGACCATGAGCAATGAACGTATCTGTGAGTACTCTCGATTAAAATATTCTTGTATGTACTTGTGCACTGGTGAAACTCGTACCATAGACACAGTCACTAAGCACATCTAGCTTGATCCCAATGTGTGCTAAATTTACAGTTTCATGTCACACACCAGTGTACATAACGCGTCAAAAATGACAAGATTCAAATCTTTCTTCCAGATGCGGATGACGAACAAATATATCCATCCTAATAGTACCCAAGATTAAAATACTCTACTACTTGTACACTCGTGAAACTTGTATCATAAGTACGGCCATTAAGCATCCTTTAAGAACGTGACCGAGACGAACCAACAAATTTACTGCGTTCAATGTGATTCCTGTTGTAATAACATAGAAGAAATTCCGAACAAAAAATTTACAAATTTATTCATTTATTTAAAGAGCCATCTGACGTTTTATTACATAGAATAAATTGAGCTTTGATATTTTCTAATGTAAATCCTTAAGAGCATGACAGAGAGACAGGCCAACCAAGCAAGCAACAACAGTTACTGTGTTTTAGGATATCATGGGTGAATATTTGACCGGAAAAACAGAAATTAAAACGTTTATGGTCAGGAGCACGTTCAACAGGGCAGGTGTATTTTATCTAAACTAGTGCACACGTGCTGGTCGGCATTAATCTGAAGAATTTCATCCCTTCTTTCTTTAGGTAAATTCGCTTGTGTAAGTCGATGCTGTTCGGCTTTAGTCTGAAGAATTTCGCCCCTTCTTTCTTGAGTTGAATCCTCTCGTGCCACTCAATGTTGTCCAGCGCTATGACGAAGAATTTCCTCGCTTCTTTCATGTGTTAAGCTCTCTTGAGCTACCCGGTGTTGCTCTGCATTATTCCGTAGAATTTCCAAACGCCGGTCAAGGGTCAATTCAGCTCTAGCTTTTCGTTGGCGAGCAACATTGCTTCGTCTTGCCATTTCGCGTCGTTCATCCGATCGTCTTCGATATTTTTCTTGCTGTCGGAGTCTTGCTACTTCTTTCTTGCGGTTGGACACATTCCTATCTTTGGTGGCCTCTTTTGCCGGAATTTTATTCTGAAATGACGTCTATTGTCTCTTCAAAGCTTTTCAAGAACATCACAAATTCGACAACAATAACTCAAGTTCCAAAATCTTGGGCCTTATACCCAGTGGTAGCCAGGTTACTGGTCGAACGAATTTAAAACATTTCTCTTTGCATTTTCAATTAAAAATATCAAAGCGACATGATGAATTTCAACAGAGAAAGCTCCATAGAAAATTTCTATTCTAAAAATAAGCCGATTGCGTATTGTGGATACCATAATCAAGAGGGGGTCACACGGACGGAAGGACGCTGCTACTTTTTTAATGGTGATTCTCAAAAGTTTATTGCTAATAGTAATCAGTTGACAATTATGGTCCATTCATTCCACAAGTTGAGGTGAATTGGATTATATGATAAGTTAGTTTCAGTCTACCTTATCATAACAAAGAAGGATTGAGTTGGGTAGAAGCACTGTTTCGTTTGGATTTTTGGTGAACAGGGATTCGATGGAGAAGAATTGTTCCCACTAAAAATCCCCCGCGCATTGAAACAGCAAGACAAGAAGGGAGCTTACTAAACAAGCTAAAAGTTGAAGAAGAAAGTAGTAGGTGCTGAAAAAGCTGGAAAACACTGAACCGAAAAAAATAGTCCGTAATAAAATAAAAGACTGATAAATTTCAACAAAAGGAAGGCTTGCGTAACTCACAGCTAAGGGCGTCGTATTTACCTCTTGTGAGTGCTTATTTCCATAGATACAATAGTGGTATCCCTCCTGAGGAGACGTACACCGGCAAGCCGAAAGCAAGTTATGAGAATGTTTACGGGAGATGCTCCACAAATTTGGCCTCAGTGTCACTGGCCAAGAAAGTAAATTGAATTTCACACTTCTGATCTCATAGGCGTGATCACCTTGAAGGCAACTAGTGAACGCATCAGCTACAATTGAGCGGTTGTTCAAATTCACGAAATAAGCAGTACCTGAAATATCTAGGGTACAAACTCTTCGCAGTTATAGAAAGAGAAATTGAAATCCGTTGTGAGCACGGTCGAATTTTTCCGACTAGCTTCACTGCAGAGTGAATTTTTCACCGACAGCACACCGTCTCTTTAGAGTCAGAATCTAAGGCCTGAGTCTCATAATATGCAAGATTTGGAGCGGTGCAACTTGCAAAGAAGTTGCATCCGAGTAGACTTAGAACTTACGCTGCCATCTGTACCGTTACGACGACGACAGTTTGAGAAGCCGGCCTCACACTGGCCAGCAAAACAAGCAGCAGAGATAAGGACTCCGAGCCCCTCCCAGCCGCATTAGTGTGTCAGAGGAAACGTTAGTGAAGGGAAATTATATCAAACGGGCTGGTGACTTCATTAAGCAGGGCCTGGGGGAGGCACTACATGCTGCATTTGGACACATTCAGAGCATGGTACTCGCCGTTCATTGCTCCAATATCACTTAACTTGCTCATAATATATTTTTACAATTTACTCCAAACTGAGAAGAGTACCAAAGCACTAAGTCTCGAATAATGAAAAAACATCGGAGGAAAGGAAGGGAATTAACGTCGCATTCATTTTGATCTTGTGTTACCTAGTCGTAGACTTGAGTGAGGGACAGAATATGTGAGAGAGAATACCGAGTACACCTTTAACAGGAATTGGTTGCAGTGAAATGAAAATTAGTTCTGGAAAATTTTCGGCAAAATCTTTCTTGTGGAAATATCTGCTCATGTAAAAAAAAATAATTTTACCTTTAACGCACTTCTAGCCGTCGTGACCGCTCTAGGATTTTCTAATGACCCCATCGGATGTAAAATGAAAGGATGGGGTCATATCGTTTTCGATATCGATCATCAGTGAAACATCGATATCGATCAGCAGTGAAACATCCAAAAATATTTTCGGGTTAACACAATTAATCCCAAAATACTTGAATGTACCTACTACCTCAAGTACCAAAAAAGATGCTGTTCAAATGCTGAAGAGAAGATAGATAAATTACAGCAAATTAACGTCCGGATCCACAGAGAAGGAAGACTTGTGTTAAATGAAGCATCGCTTTTCTCCTTGGCTCATAATTTGAGTCTCCGGAGATGGTTTTTGTAGCCGCAGGAGATGAGGTGCCTGCGGCGTGGCGGTCGCAGGGTAATTTTGTGACCCGGCGCTGCTTGTTTTACATTCCTCAGGTCATTAGAAGAGTAAATAATCCCCCTGACCCTCAGGCCTTTACTTTCTCCCGGCCTTAGTCCGTAGTTCGAGTCCTGCCTTGTTATTTACGCAAGTCCTGTAGAGGAGCGTCCGGTGCTGCTGTACTGTGTCGACCACAATATGGCAAGAGATCTACTCTAGCTAGTACTATTGCGTGAGGTTAGGTAACTAATGGATATTACTAAAGCCCGGACTTTTGCCATAAATGCCTATAATGCCTAAAGCGCCATAAGTGCATATAATGCCATAAATGCCTTCATAGCGCCATAAATGCCTTCATAGCGCCATAAATGCCTTCATAGCGCCATAAATGCCTTCATAATGCCATAAACGCCTACTTATGCTGCCTATGTAAGAGATATTATTTCAAGAGCAC
>JACJUY010002966.1:0-15138 GCA_014220935.1 Platorchestia sp. MABIK | reverse complement strand
CGAAGCCTACCTAACCCTTAGCTCAGGCCCTCACATAGTCCCCCTGGGAGCGCTAATTCCCATAGATACAACAGCTGTATCCCCCTGAGGGGTGGATATTGGGGAACGCGGAATCTATGCAGAAGGGGCATAGAAACAGTAAGTTGGGAAAGAAGTTCATGAAACAAGATAAAAGTTTAAAAAGAAAGTAGTAGCTGCTGAAAAACAGGACAGCAGTGAACCGAAAAAGGTGGTCCTTGACATAGCAAAAATATTTTATTTCAACAAAGAGAAGGCCTACCTAACTCTCAGCTTGGGCCCTCACACATTTTCCCCCTGGGAGCGCTAATTCCTATAGAGCTGAGGGATGATCTGGATTTTTAAAATCTTGTAACGGAGAAACTATGCGGATCTTTAGAATTATACAGCTGAGGGATCATGTGGATCTTTAGAATCATACAGCTTTGGGAAGGTGAGTATCTTTAAGATAATGTAACTGAAGGATATAAAGCTTTCATTCAAAATCTAAAGAGGTACAAGAAGAGAAAGAGAGAAACGTAAATGAAGGCACTCAAACACTAGGTCGGAATTGCACGTCATCACGGCTTGCTCCACGAGTTCTTACATCCGTATATTTTTCCGTGTCGAGCCAAAACTAAAATAAAAACTGAACTCAACCATACTAAAGATGAGGTATCAAGCTCGAACTAAACCAATAACTAATCCTAGAAGCCTAAAAAAGAGGCACCACACTAAAACTAACTGGAAACTAAACTGAACTAGACTAAAAATAAGAAATTAAAATCCTTGTATGCACTTGACAGCTACGAATAACAGCGCTACCAATTGTCAGCTTTTACAGGTTCGGGAAATGTTGATTCATATCTCATGTTCGCACCAGTTTGATTACTAGCACACACGCACTAGTCGATAGTGTATGCACACTCAAACTCCAACGCGCACATCTCTTTGAGCACAGAAAAAAGCCATAGATGCACGGAGAACATTTTTAGTGAATAAATTTTACTAACTGAATATAACTATGACTTGAAAATTTTCCATGTGAAAATAAATCCATGAAAGGAAGAGAATTTTTCAGTCGAGGACTTTAAATAACTGTAACGCATATGCAAAAAATCTATGAGAATTGCTTCCAGTTTTCTGCTATAACTGACGCCACTCGATCATCCCTAAACACAAGTTATTATTATATAAGAAAGTTTTAGCCTCCCTTAACCACGACAAAGATGTTCTAAGAGAGGAAGGAGGAAGGCACCATTTAGTATGGAGTTGAGGGAACGCGGATTAGATTAGTCGTTAGTTTTAGCCTCCCTACCCGCAGCAACAAATGCGATCCAAAGAGAGGAAGGAGGAAGGCACCATTTAGTATGGAGTTGAGGGAACGCGGAATCTATGCACAAGGTGCACAGAAACAGTAAGCTAAGAAATAAGTTCATGAAACAAGAAAAAGTTGGAGAAGAAAGTAGTAGGTGCTGAAAAACAGGACAGCAGTGAACCGAAAAAAGATGGTCCGTAACAAAACAAAAACCTAGTCTATTTCAACAAAAAGGAAGCCTACCTAACCTTTAGTTCGGGTTCTCACATAGTCCCCATGGGAGCGCTAATTCCCATAGATACAACAGTTGTATCCCCCTGAGGGGCCCAAAATACAAGTTTCGCATGCTATTTAAGTTTCGCACAATGAGCTAAAACCTCCATCATCTATTTTACTTTTGAGTTTTAAGGTAGAACAGTGAGAAAAATCGGATTCCTGTAACGTGGAAGAAACGAATAGGAGAATATTTTGTCCGCAATCTGGGAGTCAAAGCGATCATTTGCATTCTAAAAGCTCGCAATACAGCATCTGAATATCAAAATGACCTGTTCAAATGGCTGAGTAAGTTGCTGCAGCGGCAGCGCTTCATCGGTGAAAGATACTTGGCTTCAAGCATAGATTTATTCTGCAGGGAACGAGAGCATTTTACCGAAAATATATGTTTCTGGTGTTACATTAGTCAATTTACAAGGACAATGCATTTTCTCGCTAGGAAAAGTTTTCCCATTATGGCCCACCATTGCTAGATGAATATAAAATAAACCTCGCTCTGAAACTCAAGCACAGAGTAATTATAAACGTTTTCATCGTAAAAGGCTGAAATTTGAGAGCCTCCTGCATCTAAGCCCATTTTGACAGCGCAGCACCAAAATGAGAGTTCAACACAAAAAACGCGAGAAAATTTCAGGGCATTCATTTTCGAGCTTGTTTTATTCAAATACAAATGTGCTTTCATTCAAGTTGCCATTTTTCCATGGGATCTGTTATTACTCATTGCTTCGTAAACACAGGTTTTGTATGCAGATTAAAGTCGATATCCAAGATTCAGAAAATAAAATAAAGGTACGCTCGTCTCATAAAACGCATTTCATAAGTTATGACACGGTTTTCATGACCTTCATCATCACCAGCTGTCTGTTAAGCTCTCAACATCTACTGGTAACTGATGCGACGGAACTGAGGTTTGATTTTCAAACTAACTTCGTCATTGCAAAATAGCTAGGCACTATCGTAAGTTTTTTCAAGTGAACTTGAGGAAGCTATTGCACGTAATGTAGCTAAGTCTACTTAAGAGAACTTATGCTGCCAAATGTGCTGCGATGGTATCAATTGTTTGAATCCGGCCAGCGCTCCGTGCTCAGCATGAGGTGTGGGGCTAAGAAATTCGTTCCACCCAGCAGCAGAAACTCGTTCACTAATTTACTTCGTTTTTGAGTATCTGTTCTTTCTTAAATTACATCAGTTTTCACATGCTGAAAGCTGCAAAAATTTTGTACAAAAATTTCAGCATTCAATGCACACGTTTGGTGACTTCAAAACGCTGGAGGTAAAACTAGAGAATTTTAAAAAGAAGCTCTAAGTGGCACTGTCATATTAAGAGGAGATGTCATTTAAACTTTACTCATCAAAGCCTCAAAAAAAGGATGCTTTATTCCAATCAAGCCTAATATATTTCATCTTGTGCATTAGTTTTTCAAATGCCTTACAACTAACACCAGGACGCAATGACGGTTACCTCGGTCAAGCAGGCACCCATTTCCGACGCCTGAATAGAGTGCGGAATTGTGGCTGAGTTCTTTCTTTTCCCAACGGGAAGAAACACCGGGCGGCACTGCCGGGATTCGAACCGTCGTGCCTTCCCGTGAAGGGCGCATTCTTAACCACTCGGCCACGGTGCCATACCTCAGCACAGGAGAACCTAACACCGATCCTGAGGGCCCAACTGGTAAATTTACTGATCACCACGATCCCTCACTACCTTCCTGTAGATTCGTTGAATGAAATATCCGAGGAGGGAAAATAATGTAACCAACTACGCATGGCCTCTTTTTTAGGGCTCACCGAAGATAAGATTTCCCCAACTCTAAAAAAAAGCCAGATAGTCATCGATTTACGCTGATGACCATCCAACAAAAGCTTGTACAGAACTCTTTTCCAGAGCTCGATGGCGGAAGATGTCGTTCCTGAGATTCGATCAGTTTACTGGTCTCGAGGTGATATCGTCTCAAAATCAACCTTGTCACTAAAACAAAAGGCGCTCACGAACAATGAAGACGTAGAGAGAATGAAAAAATCAGCCTTTTAATTATTTCTAGCGATGCAGAATTGAATGGGATGCCATAGTATTATGTATCGACCTTTAAACCCAGCTTGAAATGCGTATAATGCAGCTGGCTCGGTGCGATATTGCTACAGATGAAGATAACCTCGTGTGGCTGCTTTCTTACATGATAATCTCGCCGTTTTACTAGCACGGACCAGAGCGAATTTTCAAACTTCCCAATATTATACAATTTAGCCCATAAATTCACACGTGATAAATGATTTTATAATTTTGGTAATTTTTTGTTCAAACATGGACCAGGTGAGGAAGAGTTTTTTCACCCATTATCAATTCCAACATAGGTCCTCGAAAATTTTTTGGTGAAACTGTCATTAATCAGTGATTTCAGTCTCAGCGACAGAGGCAGGCACATAGACATGGCTCAGTCACAACGCTCCTTACATGCTCGATCCTAACGTGTGAGCGCGTTAGTCCCTCTGACCCCGTTTTGCGAGTATGAATATTCTCGCCGCATTCTTAGATACGCATTTGGACCGCATCCCACCCTGTAACAACATCGCTTTCAGTAAACGTCGCAGTTCTCCAACGTAACACTATCCCTTGGTCCGCACACTAGTTGCTATTACTGTGTATGCAAAATTCTAATTTTTCATTTCGACGTCACCGCAGACAATTGCATTTTGGTTGATTAGAACTTTTCAGTGACATCGCTAGAAAAAGTTCATTAGACGCTCGAATATCTCCAGCAGATGGGTGGCACTCGTGTGAAAAATGCAAGGAATGGGAATTGAACATTGTGTTGCGGGCAAGCATTTGAGCGTATCCCCAATAAAAGTTTCGGGTTATTTGTCGTAAATGGTCCCTTTGTATCTCAAGCAAAATCTTGCCACCATCTCCATTTATACATGTATGCTTACACATATGTGTATATTAATACAAATTATATGTACAGATATATGCTTACACAGTATATCTGTACATATAATTTGTATTAATATACAAATTATACAAGGTTTCAAGGTTTCAATTATTCTACAAGGTTTCAGAAATTATATTTCATTTTATAAGCTAGTTTAAGTCTCTATAACTAAGGTGTACCGAAGAGAAAAGAAAAATGGCATTAACTAGGATACAGTTCAGGGATCACATTTGATTATTAGTTAGTTCAAGCCTCTCTATCCGCAACAAATGCGATCCAAAGAGAGGAAGGAGGCAGGCACCATTTAGTATGGAGTTAAGGGAACGTGGAATCTGTGCAGAAAGGGCATAGAAACGGTAAGTTGAGAAAGAAGTTCATGAAACAAGATCAAAGTTGACGAAGAAAGTAGTACGTGCTGAAAAGCAGAACAGCAGTGAACCGAGAAAAAAGGATAGTCCTTAACATAACAAAAACATTTTACTTCAACAAAAAAGGAAGGCCTACTTAACTCTTAGCTCGGGCCTTCGTTCAGGGAACGAGGAACCTATGCATAAAGTGAATTTCTGCGCAAGATGCCCTGCGCATATAAACAATAAATTAGGACGCAAGTTTATGAAACAAAAAAAACATGGAAAAAAAAAGTAGCAGGTGCTAAAAAAAGGACAGCAATGAACCGAAAAAAGATGGCCTGTTAAACAAAAAACTTCTACTCCAACAAAAGGAAGCCCTACCCAACCTTCAGCTTGGAAGCTCACATGTTAACTTTGGGAGCGCTTAGGACCACAGACACTATGGTTGTATCTCCATGAAAAGTTTTGAGGGAGCGCTGTTGATTATTAAATAAATTTATATTCTTAGCCTTTGATTCCTTAAGAACACATTGACTTGCCACACTCGCAGAACCAAATTAATGCGCTTCTCTTCCAGACCTCACCCCGCTACTTGGCATCACCTAAGTTTCAATGAGAGACTCTTGAGTGAGCTCAAACTTTCAGAGACTCGGGCGTCATCTTTAATGACAAGCTGTTCGTCACCGAGCAAATAAATTCTGAGTGCCATAAGTTAAGTCATCTTTAATGACAAGCTGTTCGTCACCGAGCAAATAAATTCTGAGTGCCATAAGTTAAGCAAATGTAGTGCGATGATTTATTCCGTCTCGGGGTTTATTACGAAAGGTACTCCAGTTAGTGTTTTATTACTCCTTTCGACAGAATTAATTATTGATTCAATCAGTTATAGCACGGAGTGGGGCTTCAGCGTCGTAGACAAATAAAATTGAGAAATTGAAAGAAAAATTGTAGTTAGCTTTTCTCACCAGAAACAAATTTTTTTTCATGCAGCCCTATAGTACAGAAACTTGAACTTATTACTCTTCAAGTCTGTTTCTAAAGACTTTTAAGTGAAATTCCTTCACTTCAATAAATTGTGTAACCCTGAAATGTATAAGATATAAGACCCATATGTGCAATAAATTCTTTGCTACAGGGCATCAAAATATTTAACCTAACGCTAAAAATTGAACACTGTTCAACTATTTTTCAAAATATTCTAGCCATTAAATTCAAATTTTGTAGCACTGCAACAATAAATAAGGGAACATTCATTCCGAATAAAGTTCAAGAAGTATATTTCAGATACGTGAATCAAATTTCTCTTTTTAAGGGCGTAATTCTTCATCTGATTGCAACACACTACTTGTAGTCTGCAATGACTTGTTTACAATTTTATACGGGAGTTAATACTACATGCCCCATACATATCAATTGTTGCTACCTTGAGGAATTTGAAATCAGGCATTCGTTTAACATGAATTGTACAGCGGGTAGAATATTCGGCAGTTTTCCAGTTTTCCTCCCTTGAGTAAGTCCTTAAGCGGTGGACTGTTTTTGCTTTTCTCACAATTTAAAATTAGATCATTGCTGCTCGGCAAATTGTAGCAAGGCTTCCTAATCTATCCTAAAATGCAACTTTCCCGAAAGTCTTCAGTTCCACTGGAATCATGCTCTGCCTGTAAGGTAGTTGCTCTGTAGCTGTCTGAACTAAAGTACATCACTCTTCAGCAATCATGGAACTCTTACAATACAGGACAATATATCTCTAACCGTCCTCAACGAATCCAGGAACGCCATTTACCCCATTATAAAATGAACATCTGTAGTAAAATATTTCAATGCAGAAAGAAGCAGACAAATAAATTAACCTTGCAATTCAAAGAAAGTATTAGAAGTTATTTTAAGTCTCCCTGACCTCAAAAAAAAGAGTTCCCACGAGAGGATTGACGAAAACATCATTTAGCATGGAATTTAGGGAATGAGGAATCTATGCTCAAGGTGTGTTCCCATTCGTTAGGTATTGAGACACCAGTATTAGAAAACGTTTACGGAACAAAATAAAAGTTAAAAGTTAAATAAGAAATTAATAAGATTAGATTAGTCGTTAGTTTTAGCCTCCCTACCCGCAGCAACAAATGCGATCCAAAGAGAGGAAGGAGGAAGGCACCATTTAGTCTGGAGTGTAGGAAACGCGGAATCTACGCAGAAAGGGCATAGAAACAGTAAGTTGGGAAAGAAGATTATGAAACAAGATTAAAGTTGAAGAAAGAAGTAATAGGTGCTGAAAAACAGGACAGCAGTGAACCGAAAAAAGGGTGGTCCGTAACAAAACAAAATCCTATTCTACTGCAACAAAAAGGAAGCCTACCTAACCTTTAGCTCGGGCCCTCACATAGTCCCCCTGGGAGCGCCAATTCCCATAGATTCAATAGTTGTATCCCCTGAGGGGGAAATTAATACGAGGAGAAAAAACATCCGTGATTCGAAAAAAAACGGTGAACCGAGAAAAAATTATCAGCAACAAAAACAAATCCTTTTCTATTCCATTTCACATCTTCCCCCAGGGAGCGAGTTGAGACTCAAAACAACTTCCTCAAAGCTCTTTGAATATGAGGGGTGTTAGGCTTAAAACTTCAGGCCAAAAAACTTTTAAAAGAAGGCAAGACAAAAGACGCAAAAAGCAAATAAACAAAGGGTAAGCCCAATAAAGTCCAAATGGGTAACAGAGTTGACTTTTAAAAACCTTATTGCACGTTTTAATTCTTCTCGAACTGGCTCCTGATGTGTTGTTTGAAGTTTATTGCGGTTCTTTCCTCATTCTTGTGTCGGTGACAACCTGATGTCCATGTCAGTCTAATAAAAGTATTGAGAAAAATCCTCAGGTACAGGAATAAACATGGAGTTGCAATAGCAGTTCAAGGAATATAAAGTTCACGCTGTAGAATTAACGGTACGGGTACACGGAACGAAAAATTTCCGCAGTTAAAACAGCACACAATAAATAAAATCTCGCCTTGCAACCAACGGTTCTGGAAAAAATAAAATTCACGCGGTAAAACTAACTGTGCTCAGATCAATAAAGTTCAAGCGGAAGAATAAGTGTACTCTGAGCAATAAAATTCATGCGATATATGGGGTTAATGAAGACATTTGCTCGCAGGGGGCCGAGAGGTCCGGAGCTCTGGGAACTGAACTCGGCCACAGGGCGACCTCAGGCTTCTAACTAAATTAACGGTTCGGAAGCAAGAAAACACAACGAGTGAGGAACGGAGAGAAAACAGCGGGCAACTTCATCTATCTAAAACTCCAAGTGAATTTTATGCTACAGAACCAAACATTTGAATATTGGAACAAAAAATAAAACGAGGAAATCGGACTGACTTGCTTGAGGAGTGTGGTATAAGAAAATTAATATTTCATTCGGGCTTCGAACAGTAACCCTTATTAGTTTACAGTAAAAAAATGCTTATCTGTACCCAGGCCTAGAAGATTTGAGAATTTGAACGTGAAGAGTAACTGGAGAGGATTGGTCGACTAAAGTTAAACAATTGGGGTACCTTGTTATGGACTCTTGAGGAAAACTTCGACTTTGCGGATTACTACATCGCGTGATCTATATGACTGGCGCTCGTATGGTGAATACATTAGATTATGAGTTAGTTGAAACCTCCTAAATTACATGGGAATTGTTCCCAAGTGGAAAAGAGGATGGCACCAATCAGTATGAAACTGAGGGAACGAGAAATCAGCATACAAGGCGTATCCCACACCCAGCTCTCAGAAATAGCAAAGTTGATAAAAATCTGTGTATCAGGATAAAAATAAAGAAGAATGAAATGGGTGCAGAGAAAAAGGACGGTACTAAACTGAAAACAACTATCCATAACAAAAACTATTCTATTTCAGCAAAGAAGGCCAACTCAACTTTCAGTTCGAGACCTTCCATTTTTTTCTCGGAGAGTTCTTGTTTCATTGATACATTAATTGTCTTCCCCAAAGAGGGAATTTACCACTGACGGTAAAAAGTTACAAATAACCAATGGTTGAGGAACTACATAAGATTCGAATGAGATAAACACTTTTACATTTTGCGATCAATTTCCAAACAGTATCAATGTCGCTACATTCCTGATTTTCATGCTCCCAAAGAAAGCCTCTGAGTTATTCAAGGTTGGCATCGTAAATGCTTATTTCAAGAAACTATATCAACTTTGAGTTGCCAACCGAACAAAAAATCATACGGAGAAACATTGCCAAGTTTCAACGATATAAAGTTTAAGCATTGATGGCATCGGCACAGAAGACATGCGCCTTAATAATAGTTTCCAGCTTCATGGAAGCTTTAGCTTTCCTTCAACAGCTTTTTGCTCAGTCGGTCATCGCGATATACATCTTATGTACACTCCAACTCCTGCTGATAAAATTAGCCCCAGTTATTCCTAATTCATCATAGCTCGAATCAAGTAACGCTTTTGCCTAATAACTGGGACCAGTTTATATCTGTAACAGGGGAAGTTCGTAAAAAATGTACAAATCAAGAATTAGTTATAGATAAATAATCAGATTGTACATGCCACCTGTGATGCTTCACGATTCGACTCGCTTCGTACGAGACCTCAATAATACAGCAAGCAAGATTCAGCTCATGGGCTTCGACACGGCGACCGCGATGGGTTAAACTGCAGTTCAATACTCAACACAATTCAAAAGTTATTCGCAATTTTCTAAATACTAAAGATTAACTGGGTCCATTAAATGCCATTTATTTCGAAAGATGGCTGAAATTTTTCAAAGTACCTATGAATGGGTCATCTCGCAGCTGGAAGAAGTCAAACACAATCCATCGATGGGTTGCATCGCAAGCAACGTGTTAAAACCATCATACATCAAGCGTAGCTCCGAATTGCTCTACTACTATCAGGCTAGTGTGATCCCAACTCGTTCAAAACTCCAACGATATACCAAGCTTTGGCCTTAACTGTTTAATTCCGGTCTGATTCAGCAAGCCTCGACTAAAATTGTTTCATACTATTAAAACGGCAAGCGTGAACCCAAATTGTCTAAAATCTCCATCACACCGAAAGCCAGCATACGAATTATTCAAAACCTGTATCAGACAGCCAGCCTGGATCTAAATTGTCTGAAACCTCAACAAAACAGCGAGCCAGGACACAAATAGTTCCATTATTATTTCATTCGGTTTTCCTGGCTCAAAAGGCAATTGAGAGTGGAGTCTGCATTGATGTCCATTTGCTGACCGAGATAGACCGAACCGAGAATCGGTCGGATGCTGATGCTAAAAGCTTTTAATGCAGTTGGAAGAAAAACTGATCTTCTGAGGCTTGCAACTTTGGAGTTCAACTTATACGTGATGAAAATTTCTCAAAGAATGCTCGCTTCAAAAGAAACGGCATTTCGAAGGAGGTTCCTGAAAAAGCTCTCCATCATGTAATTGATGGCCATTGAAGTGAATGAAGATTTTGACGATGAGCGAACTGTGAAAATAGGAACTTAGAACTGCAACAGTTGTGGTAACTCAGTCAAAGGATCATCAATTTTAACATGATTACGTTTGTGCGGTGCCTACGATTGCTCAGGCTCGATTGCAAGTAGCCGAGTTGAAAAACTAATTTCACATCTGGAATGCACCCCCGTCTTTTGTAAGAAGTGTGAGAAATATAATTACACAATAGTATTCTACTTCATACGCTTTAATCCATTCTAAAAAAAGGTAGTGAAAAGGTAGTCATTTCTGCCAGTACGTAAATGAGCAATTTACGTAGTGGTACACATGGCCCAATACGTACTCAACGCGCTAAGGAACTACCAGTGTTATGAGACCCGAAAATATGGAACGAGTTCAAAAGATAACGAGCAAAAAGTATGAATGCGCTTACGTTTCGAATACGTTTCAATACTAAATCCCGTAGTGAATTGTAATGTTCAAGTTTTTATTAACAAAAACCCAGTCTAATTTTTTCGCCGCCTGCATACATGTTTTTCACAACCTAAGCGATTTAAACGATTAAATCGCTTGGGCGGCGAAAAACAAGCATGCAGTCGGAGAAAAAGTTAGACTGGGAAGTTACTGTTTCTCCCCATATTCCTAAAAATTAAAATGAATATATTTTCAGGAAAAGCGAAATTTAGCAGTAATTCATTAAAAAAAATCAACAAAAATGGAACATTTTTTAAATCCAGTAGAAGATTTATACTTCAACCTTATGTGTTTACTCAATTCCCTGGAATTTAAAAAAAAATAAAAAATTCGCTCTGTCGACCAGGATTGAGGGAAACTTAACCCAAACCACGTTGGTACAGTAAACTTGCGTTAGGAAGCAAGGATAGAAACAGTAGCAACATAATCAAAATCAGTAAGATTAGATTACATAAGTTTTCTTAACCGTAACAAACGCATTCCAAAGAGAGGAAGAATGGTGAAAGCACCATTTAGTTAGGATGGGAATTAAGGGAATGCGGAATCTACGCACAGGGTGTCTAAATCAATCAAATATTGAGCTGTACAAGAAGTTCGCGTGGTTTTGCCTATCCTAAACACCTCATTATAATAGGATTAGATTATAGTAGATTAGTTGGTTTAAGCCTCCCTATCCGCAACAAAGACGATCCAAAGAGAGGAAGGCGCCATTTAGGATGGAGTTAAGGGAACGCAGAATTTATGCAGAAAGGGCATGGAAACAGTAAATTGAGAAAGAAGATTATAAAACAAGATCGAAGTTGAAGAAGGAAGAGGTCGGTGCTGAAAAACAGGACAGCAGTGAACCGAAAAAAGGTGGTCCTTAACAAAACAGAAACATCTTACTTTAACAAAAAGAAGGCCTTCCTAACCCTCAGCTCGGGCCCTCACAACTTTATAATAGGAGACTGCACGTAATACAATACTAGCTTACTTATCACTAAGCTCACAACACTAGGCTTACCTAAATAAACTATTTAAATCTATCAATACTTTATTAGGACGAAGTACGCAAGGCTTGCCTGCAGCAACAAGTAGCGCTAATCTAGCGCAACCTAATCGGAATATCGTGGACTACCTTTCATTTTCAAAGAAAGTAAGTAACTGACGCGATATTGCAGTGCTCTCGTGAGGTATCATTAACCCCGTGACTATTTCCTCGAGATATAATGGAAGTTGAGAAAACGCACGAAAAATCCCTCTTCGCTGAAATAAGAGACGGGGAAGTACCTACAACTTTTGAATGAACTTATTGACTATTATAAATTGAACGAGAATGTGGAAATCCATTGGACCCCGGGTTTTTTACCCATCTTCGTATTTTGAATCTCCTCTATGAAGTTGAAATGCGCAAGAGTGTTCTAAGTGTGAAAACTTCCTTAAACATGCGCTTGGTAAAGTAATAGCAAGTAATAAAAGCGAGCTTTGAAATTCTACCTCTCAAAATCCACTAGGCTTCAACAACTATGGTAGCTAATAAAATTGAGAAATATATCAGAACGGCATTTTTCTCATCCGGTGAAGTTCATCACCGAAAGTCCAGTAGCGATTTGTCGATCCCAAGTTCCAAACCAGCAAACCAATCATTTTTAACCCTTTGAGTACTGACAGGACTCTAGTGTCCGAGATGGCTAGTGTTACCAGTTTAGGGTGTCGAACACAATTTTAAAGCAATTTAACTAGTGAGGGAATATTTTGAAGTGAATGAAAAAATTAAAGAAATTAAAAGCATTCATGAAACTATTTTTTAGACATTCCAGAGGCCTACTTGCATAAATTATCATTGATTACTTCCTAAGTTCACGCTACAGGGTCCGAGCAACATAGTCAATAACTTTTCTATTTATCTTGAGCAAGTTTTTTTTCTAACCTTCGTTCATTTTCCGACAATTTCGGGCAAAAACTTATAAATGATTAATGATTTTTTCTTAAATTCAAAAGCTTTATTTTTAGTGTCGAAAATTTCTCTCGCCAAACTAAAAGCTTAAAAGATTCATGGTTTTTAATTAAAATAATTAGGCGCTTGCTTACGCGAAAAACACCCACACTAGGGTAATTTCACTGATATTTTAGGGTACGGACAACTTTTTTCCAATGAAATTTTCCCTAAACCATTTGAATTTCCGTACTCAAAGGGTTAAATGGATTTCGATAGATCAAACATGGGAGTGCCACTGTGATGCTCTTCCCTCAAGTTTAGTTCAAATCAAGTTTATCGCAGGAAAAGTAATTAGAGCAAAATTTGGCATAAAACTGCCGTGAACTACATACATCACACTGTTGTTCATTGCCCAAACTGTCCAACAGAACACTTGCAGTGCTACTGTCGAATTGCGTACGAAATTGCAAGTGCCAAGACTCACTTCCGTCTTTTTGACTGCCACGTAACGATCAACAGTGGTTTGCAGAACCTAGAACTTAAAGCCAAAAACTGAGTTGGGAAAAATATTGAACGCGCTGAACAGTCACTATCGTACAAATGCAAGGAATACCTCGTGAATTAATTTGACTTTTTAGACTTCGTTTCAACCATATATCAAGACTTTAATACAAGAGAGCACATTTGAATTGACTTTCCCTCTTCTTCTATTCCTTCTGCATAATGGCAGAGATTATTTTACGTCACTCACGATACCATTGAGACACCAGGCACTCACGACAGCATCAAGGCACTAGTCCGTGTAGAAAGTTAATTTCCACAAGGAAATGTAAAATCTACGCGAATTTAGGCTCAACATACGACGCCCAACGTGACGGCGCGTAGCCCCACTACGAGCTGCAGAACAGTCCCCGGGAGGCTATAATTAGATGTGACATTGACGCACTTCCTGCCGTGTCCTGCTGTAATTAGTTCCTGTATTAGCTCAGTTATTTCAAGAGATCGCCGTAATCTGGTCTGGTATTTCACCACCACCTGGAGGCAAGCGCCTGCCTCGCCAAAGTCACGGTAGTCCAACTCATGAAATTTCAGAGATCGTCGCTCCAGCTTGCCGTCATTGCCGCTGTAACAGCAGCACTTTAGGCGAATTCGTTCCTAAGCAAACGTACATTCTCTTCCTATAAAAAAAATCGCTAGTCGTTGCTCTATATCTAATGCGGGAATTTTACCCGCCGTGTCTGATGCTAAGAATCTTGTTCAGAGGCTGTAGTCCTCGGTGCTTCAGAAAATTTCTTCTTAAAAATGAGTTCTCGGTTTCTACAGATGAAACTGAGGTGCAAAGAATCGAGTGTTGAGAAGAGAGAATTGAAATCAGCGAGTTAAGAAGAGATGTTTCAGTAACGTCAGGAAATTCATGGAGAAAAAAGTTTCATATAACTTCCAAAATTTCGTTGAAACGATCGAGTTTTAAGTAA
Organism: Platorchestia sp. MABIK; assembly: GCA_014220935.1. NCBI lineage: Eukaryota > Metazoa > Arthropoda > Malacostraca > Amphipoda > Talitridae > Platorchestia > Platorchestia sp. MABIK. The sequence goes on along the minus strand of JACJUY010002966.1, from coordinate 957 downwards.
TTTCACTTCAACGCTCTGTGATCCACGAACCGTAATTACACGCGCAACACTGAGCAGTATCTGCAAAAGACTGTCCACGGCTAACCCGTACACGAGCTTCTCTAGATCACAGTGCGACAATGAAAGTAGAAACCTCTCCTTGAATCCATTGAAAAATAGTATGCACTAAGAAATGACAAAACGCTCCTCTAAAATTTGAGAATAATGATACTATCTAAAAAAGAATAACAAAGCTCTCCTTGAAGATAAACCCCACAAAAGAAAAAAAAAACAAAAATCTATAATTTGTCCACGTTCTGACGAAAGTTTTACACATCTTTTACGACGACACTACTCAATTAAAAGATTTTAGTGAGGGGTATAGCGCATTGCATGAAGTTATAAAAATTCCAAAAATTCCCATAAAAGATTTAGAATTCAGTGTTCTCCAAACTACGGCCCGCGAGCCAAATCCAGTCCGCCAGTGTGATCAATCCAAGCGGATTTAGCAAGCGTATGCTCGCTCAGAGCCCGTATTCGGCGATTTCTGTGGACAGTATAGATAATGGCCAAAAATTAAAATGGTTTTGGTCTTTACAACTTACTGGAGTATTCAATATAGCCATAAATTCAAACTTATTGCGGTATTTTTTTAAAATAAACTAAAAATAATGAAGCTAGTTGAAGAAGCTGATTGACAAATCTACTTGTACGGTGAATAGTTGAGGACATGTCGGACCAAAACCTATAGTCTACCCTATGCTGGCAAATGGATTTTGCATGAACAATATTGGGCTTCGTTTCACGATGCGAGAAAAACTAAAAGCCAATGTGGTAACAAACATCTTTGTGAAGCTAAGTTAAGTTATCGAATGGCCATACCATTGTATATTAATATATGTACGAGGAGTTCGTGGGATTCGAACTCGGGACTAGAAATTACCGCGCCAACACACTACCGACTGCGCTATCGATCAC
>JACJUY010002965.1:102409-114923 GCA_014220935.1 Platorchestia sp. MABIK | reverse complement strand
GTGGTGTGCAGTGAATGGGTGTGGTGTGCAGTGAGTGGGTGTGGTGTGCAGTGAGTGTGTGTGGTGTGCAGTGAGTGGGTGTGGTGTGCAGTGAGCGTGTGTGGTGTGCAGTGAGCGTGTGAGGTGAGAGGTGCGTGGAGTGTAGGCTTCCCGAGTCGTCTTCTGCCGTGAGTTTAGCGCTTCAGTTGTCCTGTGTTCATGCAGGCACGGACAGCAAGTCCGCATACTTCTCAAGCAAATGAAAGTTAGGCTTGAATGTGTGTATGGTACCTGTAAAATACCCTGTGATAAAACGATGTGTATGTTTGTAACCACGTGGTGTGTACGTGGTGTGTACGATGCCACGTGGTGTGTACGATGCCACGTGGTTTGTACGATGCCACGTGGTGTGTATGATGCCACGTGGTGTGTACGTGGTGTGTACGATGCCACGTGGTGTGTACGTGGTGTGTACGATGCCACGTGGTGTGTACGACGCCTCGTGGTGTGGACGATGCCACGTGGTGTGTAAGATGCCATTGGTGTGTACGACGCCTCGTGGTGTGTACGATGCCACGTGGTGTGTACGATGCCACGTGGTGTGTACGCTGCCACGTGGTGTGTACGATGCCACGTGGTGTACGATGCCACGTGGTGTGTACGATGCCACGTGGTGTGTAGGATGCCAGCACCCACAAGATAGGCTCGCAGCACACGCCAGCGCCCCGCTGCCCCAGCAGGCCGCTAATTACCACCCCGTCTCCCGCAGGAACACATCCCCACCCGCACTGTCGGAGCGGCACCGAAAGCCAACGCAAAGGCCATGATGTTTGTGAAGGTGAGAGTGAAGGCGAATAATGTACTTCATAATTCATTTTCAGCAGCCTGATCATTGATAACTTTTTCGTACTTTTTCATTCGTTGCTGTCCGTGTGATTCGGCATCTGAGAGTTTCGTACTTATTCTGACAACCAGCGATAGCGCTATTGGCTGGAGAACCTTTTCCTTTTTAAATGACGATTTTGTGAATTTGGTGAATGCGACCGATATTGTTCGAATAGTAACCGCGTTTCTTGAGAAAATCGTCTGTAAAACAGATCCTTAATTAGGACAAATTATATCACAATGTCGATGGTACTGATTGGGTTAGTTTGTACGTTGCTTACCTGAGAGCCTTGACTCTGCTGCTGCAGCTTTCAATCTGAGTTCGAATTATTGAAAATATTGGAAGATTGACCTGAAGTTACTGGAAATTTTTGGGATTTGGCTAGCTTTAGTAGGTCATGATTGTGTATTGGTCGGGCTGTTGAGGTAACATGGAAGTATGGTAGGCAGACCATTGTATTGACTCGCCCAAATAATTGAAGTGGCCGCCGTAGTCGTCAACACAAAGGCAGCCAAGTGACCACCGCAATCGTTAACACAAAGACGGCCAAGTGGCCACCGTAGTCGTCAACACAAAGGCAGCGAAGTGACCACCGCAATCGTTAACACAAAGACGGCCAAGTGGCCACCGTAGTCGTCAACACAAAGGCAGCGAAGTGATCACCGCAATCGTTAACACAAAGACGGCCAAGTGGCCACCGTAGTCGTCAACACAAAGGCAGAGAAGTGACCATATCAATGTCATAGGTGACCTCTCCCCACAGACGGGCCCGGCTGCGCTCTACAAGTCAGCGGCCGAGCAGATGAAGAAAGCGCAGACCGTCAAGGAAATGAGGCGCCAGGCTGTGAGGGAAGAGGAGGAGCCAGACTGGCAGCAGGTGGGTCGTGTCCTTTGTTGTTTGTGTCTCTGGGGGCGCTGTGTTACTGGGTGTGCCCCCTGAGTGCGATTTGAAAGAGGGTTGTGACGCTAGTGCCTTTTGAAAGAGGGTTGTGGCGCTAGTGCCTTATTATACGGGTTGTGACGCTAGTGCCTTATGATACGGGTTGTGACGCTAGTGCCTTTTGAAAGAGGGTTGTGACGCTAGTGCCTTATGATACGGGTTGTGACGCTAGTGCCTTATGATACAGGTTGTGACGCTAGTGCCTTATGATACGGGTTGTGACGCTAGTGCCTTATGATACGGGTTGTGACGCTAGTGCCTTATGATACGGGTTGTGACGCTAGTGCCTTTTGATGAGGGGTGCCCCTAGTGCCTTTTGATGGGGGTGCCCCTAGGGCATTTTGATAGGAGTTGTGTCCCTGACTGCCTTTTTCTCGAGGTGCTGTCCTTGAGAAAATGTGTTCCGAAGTGGCTGAGTTGGATTTATTGAGGTTGCGTTCCGCCAATTTTGCTGCGAGCAGCCCGCGCTGCTGAGGGGGTCGAGCTCCGTACCGGCGAGATGGGCTCCTGAATTTAGCATTTGGCGTGAAGTTCTTACTGATCGTCTGTGTTGGTCGTAGGACTTTAGCAACTTTTGTTAATCACTGACCTATGGTTTTCAACAACAGTTATCATTGATTTGAGATCGTCGTCAAGATTAACCCTTGTTGATTTCATCAATTTGTGTTTGTTGCTTAATATTTTCTGCTAATTCGGCAGTTGCTACGAGTCAAACAATTATATCATGACAAACTGTGATGCACATTCACAAGTTTCTGCGTGCAGTTGAACAATGCTTATTTCATGATTTATTGTGAACGATATATCGAGACCAACAACTTTGAAGCTCTATTGTTGAAGGTCTCGATTATTCCTTCTTCTTTGAGCTGTATTGTCCGTCTCTGACTCTCCGTTGAGGGGGGAGCATTTCGTGCCACTCCTGCTCGAGCTTGCCCTGTTTTGTAGCCCGAGTTTGCCTGTTTAGTCGAATTCATTAAAAAACTAATGAGAAACTCGACGCGCTCACACTCGTTTATTTCTCGATGTTGCGCTCATTTACCGAGAGAAAATTCGTGAAGGAATGATGAAGAGTGGCCACGTTTGCAGTGTCGTGAGGCAGGCAGTGGAGGTGAGGGAAATTCCTGAGATAAGGACCTCGAGACTTGTTATCAGGACAGCCTTACCGCTACTCGTCTTCGATAACGCTACTCCTGCATCGCGTCTATGTCATGGTGCAACGTTTCAAATCTATTCTCAGTAAATAACATGAACCTTTAACGACCGAGATAACGACCAAGGGATTTTTTAACGACTGAGGCTGCTCAGAAATCCCTTTATATCGTTAGAAGGAAACTAGAAATTCTGTCATTATAGCTTCTGTGAAATGAAATGTATAATTGATTTAAAGGCCGGGAGATGGTCGTCGGTAGAGTTCTGAGAGATTAAAAAGGCGGGTTGTCATTTAAATTTGTAGGCACTACATGACCAGTAAAATTTTTGCAATACCCTCCCTGTAACGAGGAACTGGTTGTTCACTCCAGAGTGTAGGTTCTCAATAAAAAATCCTAAAAACAAGGGTTCAAATAACCGTGATGAAAATTCCACAGTGAATTGCACTTTCACACATCATTGAGGCAACTGAAGAAGGCAAGTGTTCGTATTTTAATAATTGTGATAGAAATACTACAATGAATTGCACCTTCACACATCATTGAGGCGAGTAAAGAAGGCACTCATATTTCTCTGTTGGTGTTGTGATGCGTCGTGCCATTATCTGCCGTGATTATTAAAGAGGGCACGAATGCTGGCTTCAGTAGGTCATGATTGTGTACTGGTCAGGCTGATGAGCTGACAATGGAAGTATGATTGGAATATTATGAATTGACGTCGCCCAATAGTTACGACCAGCGCATAGAGCCCGCATTTGTGTAAAAATAGTGATGACTTATCTCGCTCAAGTATACATATATACATATATAAACCCGGTGTGTGCTCAGGAGAGAAGAGAGATTCCAGTTTTCTTACTTTACTGGTCTGACTTGATGATTAATTAGGTGTAAAAGAGATTTTCCAGCGCGCCTTTTTTTTTTCAACAGTCGCTCGTATGGAAAAATTGATGCGCAAGTTCTTTAAAGGCCATTGAAGCACTCGCTACGAAGTGGACACAAGCTCGCTTTGTCGCTCAGCTGTGTGTGTGCTCATGCCCATTTAATTATGTACGTGTTCTTATTACAATGTTTCGTGGTAAAGTTTTATTGGCGTTTCACGGGAAGGGTAATTGTCCCCTGCCTTCCAGCGCTGGTTGCACTCCACTCCTGTCACCAACGCTGGCTATCATAAGGGGGTAGATGCAGTGCAGAGTCAGGCCAATGTGCTAATTTCCCATTAACAGATTATTTTTTTAGGCTAAGCCTAATGTGCTAGTTTCTCATTACCAATTTTTTTTTAAATGACGACTTAGAGAGAGCACAACCGGTATCGAAATGAGCCACGTAACTACGCAAGCACCAATAATCGTACGATAAACGATTACCGTCTCGGATTAAAAGTTTGTGCTAGGATTCCCATGAAGTTATCGGTAAATATGAGTGAACGTTACTCCTGCTAAATGTCACTTCTAACGCAACGAACAGACGCCGCCACCGTAGCCAAGTACTGTATTCTACTGATCAGTGCTCCGTTTAGCACGTTGACTGCGATGGTTTAATTAAACTGAAGTTCAGTATTCAACTTAAATTTAAAGTCAAAATTTGCTTGAAATTTTTGTGAATACCAAACAGCAAGTGGGTCCATTGAAAACCATTAATTTTGAGAGATCGTTAAATTTTTTCAAATGACCCATCCATGGGTCGTTTCGCAGCCGGAAAAACTTGAGCACGACCCACCGGTGGGTCGCTTTGCAGTCAACGTGTTAGTGAAGGTTGCAGGTGTGCCTGCGTCGAAGTATCCGTCTGATGTAACTTCTCATGCGTCACGGAGCTGATTGCCAGCAAATGCCGCTTACTGGTATTGCGTTCTCATTCAGCAACTGGAATTAGCTGACGGTATGGATGTGTGCAGAAATTAGCGACTATGACGTGTGCAACGGTAATCCCGCTGAGTTATTTTCACAATACGCAGGGAGGTACATGGTTGTACGAACTAACAAAAATAGGAGTCGTCTTGGCATAAATCCGGTTAATAGATTTGGAAAAATTAATATATCGCTTTCAGTGTTTTTAATATAGAAAGTAATCAATATCACTGTAGGCGTCATGTTAGACTAACCGCGCTGCATGGCGTTTGGAGGCCGACCTTCTGTCGCGAGGGTGATAAGAACGTCAGAAGAATGTTTAGTGTGTCGATGTCGATTAGTGAACAGTCAGATTAGAATGTTTAGTGTATTTGATGTCGATGTGAGCACCTGAGCACGATAGGAACATCCTGATGCAGGACTGTATTTTGTCACGGTGTTATCGTGCACACGGCTCCCAGCACCCCGTTACGAGACTGTCCTCAAGTGGCCACCGAAGTCAGGTCAACTCGCACGTATGTCGCTCAAGCGTCGGGTCCGTGTTACAAGGGCAGAGAGTTACATTTCTGACGAGATGGTCCCTGGTTCAATTCTCGGAAGCCGTGTGATATATTTCAGGAGCGAGCGGCTCCGCTGATGATGTAGGGAACAGAGTAGGCGAGTAAGAGAGGGTATAGCTGGAACCCTCCTCTACAATGAGCGTGTGCTTCACTCCAGTCTTATTATGTCATTAGCTACAAATTATGGTAATTGCGATCAATGTAGTGATTGATAGTTTGTTTAACACTTAGACCGCAACGTGCGCTACCGGTGGCCACGGAGGGAATTTCATAATGCTGCTGAACGACCAGCAGTCACAAACTCAATTTTTATAAATACTTAAATAAAGCTAAATGAAGGCACGATCCCGTTAATTAATGTTTGCTATTTCCAAAATTGCTTACTACAAGTGACTTCAAATTCGAGTTGGATATTGAATTTAACTTTAACCAATTGAGGTCAAAGTGTTGCACAAATTATTTTCTAATAGACGGCGGAATACTGGACTTTGCCATGTCCTCTCTCGTCGGCAGGGATGGTTAGTTCTATTGTGAAGAAAAAAAAATGTAGGGGTGGATTTGAGAACAAGATACGTCGTCGTGACGGTGCAAGTGGCTACGTAAGTCCACTTGAAGGAACTTAGGCTACCGGTTGTGTCGCTGCTGTGACGCTAATGGCTTCAAAGTCCGGCCTCAGGTTGTTCAGCAGTTAATTAGTTGCGCATGGCCCGACACAAATACAAGCGACTCCGTGCGGTAAAGGTCTTCTGCTCGTGTGTTCGTTTCCCCTCTCTATCCACTCTCGCACACTTCGGTCTCCGAGCTAGAGAGCGCATCACAGATCCAGAGTCTAGAATGCATCAGAAAAATTGCTCTAGAAAAATTGCCATGTAGTCGCCACACGTTCGCAATTCGCAAATGGCCTTCTTCAGTGAAGGTGCGGTATGTCTGTATGATATTCAGTGGAAGGTGTCAATCGAGTTAGTGTTTGCAACACGTGTAGGGCAGCTACACGGTACACATTGAGCGCTACTCTGCCTCTCAGAAGCGGAATGCCGCCAGCAGCTGATAAGATATGCGAGAGCTCGCCCTCCTCTCAAACATTCTGCGATGTGCGCACCTCATTTGCGCCAACAGTGCTCCTTCCAATCTCCTGTCTTTGAACGCTCTTCAATATCTTTGTTCTCCGGATAAACCATGCGTTTGCTTTCTTTTCTGGGTGAACTTAACATCTGAGGAATCTTTTGGCTACTTTCAGTTTCACGATGTGATTGTTTGAGTGAAATAAAGTAAAAAGGTTCGGTTGTTATTTTTAAGTACAGTGTTCATTAATTTTATTTAATTTAAACTTTTTATTACATGTGGATGTTTCATGGCAACAGGAACAAACTAGAGTTTAAGATTGATTTCTTGCTGCTTACTGAACTCTCCAATTAAAATGTTTGGCTTCCTCGTTGCGCTAACTAACATTCGTAGAAGTTTTCCCCTCGGGGGCATAAAACTATTGTATCTACACGAATTAGTACTCCCAGGGGAATATATGAGGTCCCGAGCTGAGAGTTGGGTAGGCCTTCTTTTTGTTGAAATTAAATTTTTTTTTTCTGCAATGTTAAAGACCATCTTTTTTCGGTTACTGCTGTCCTGTTTTTCAGCACCTATTACTTTCTTTTTCAACTTATATCTCGTTTCATGAATTTCTTTGTCAAGCTACTGTTTCTATGCTCCTTGTGCTCAAGTTCCGCATTCAGATTAAGTCCATACTAAATAGCACCTTCCTCCTTCCTCTCATTAACACGCGATCGTTGTGGTAAGGAAGAACTTCTAATCTAATTTACAATTATTACGTTGATGATTCTGGTGAGGCTTTGATGGCAACTTTTGTAATTTGGATACTCGCTTGAAATTTGTGAGTAATGATGAAGAAAGTAATAATTTTCTATTTTATTTGTTTTCCATAAATACAATTTCAATCAGTGGTGATCAATCAGTGATGCAATTAGTTGATAATTGCAGTCATAGTTACCTATGAATGAAATTTTACGTAAGTAACAATTTTTGCTTGAAATATTATTTTTAAGAAGAAAATTATTTTCTTCTACAAAATATGTGAGATTTTCAAGAGTTTGAATTTTGAAGGGATTTAAAAATGCAGAAAAATGTGTTTTTATTCATGAAAAACTTATTTTTGTATTGTCTATGAATAAATTGTAGTTGATGATAAGATTATTACTGAGTGCTGCCCGAGCTAAATTAAGTCTGTTGCACTCATGTGAGTCGTGGAAATGTTCCCGCATTTCTCTGCGTTAGCTCGTCTTATTCACGCACAGAGTTGCTGCTATGAAAACTTGACCTAGCTCAATGTTGAGGCTGGATCATGTGAAATGACAGATAAGAACGTAACATGTTTGCGTAATCAAAATTAACGTGTATTCTAATATATGTAACAGTTCATTTAAAAATCGTCACACTATGCACTAAAACCGATAAAGTTCCAGTCTACCCTACTCCGTGAGTGAATGTACATCACATTAAATGGTGTGCGATGTGTGGAAGAGTTAATCCTGCTCATGTATGGGTAGCGCAGGTACTTAAATTCCCTACAGTGCACCGATGTAGGGGGTAGTGAATACGGTTATTAGAAGAAGTTCTATCACAGCATACGCCACGTTCTTCATACGTGCAGCAGGTCATCGCTTCCGTTTAATTTGCATGAGTGTTATTTTAACTGCAAATGTTGTAGGGTTCTTCTCTGAGTGGTGATTGCAGGAATCAAGTTCTGAACATCCTGCGAGTGGAAGCACGAAATATTTTAGACTCAGCGTGATGTAGAGTTTTTATCTTTTCCTATGTTTCGTGTGACTTGTGATTAAAGCCTAAACTTACACACTGTGTTTCATTAAAAAAGTAGTTTTGAATGAACGTTGAAGTCCTCAAAAATGTTTGATCCGAGTGGCTGACGAAGGTAACCTTCCCACGTGATTTGTAGCCCCACGCCCCCTAACTCGCCTGATCCTCACCCTCTCCCCTAACAGTCTGCCGCAGCTGCAGACGATCTGCAGGACGATTGGAGAGCGGTAAGTCTGCTGGATGCTACATTTTCTGCTAACCTCTGCAGATTTCTTTTCCGTTTTTTAACTCGTTTCTTCGGCAGATTTTCTGCAGCTTTCTCTGTGGATTGCCATCTAATTTTAATATTTTTTTGCAGTGTTAGTTTTTGGCGGCGCTTCTTAGCTTCGCTATGTTCACTGCTTGCTTGCCCTGCGCACCCGCCTCCGTACGCGCTGCTCTTTAATTAACATTCGCTCCTTCTAATTAACATGCGAGCTTCTGGCCCACACTCCCACACATGTGCGCATCCGTCGTGATCCCCTGCGCTTTGGAACTGAATTTATGCAATTAAAGAGCTTGTGTGGTTATGAAGCAAGCATTGCACACTTGAATGTTGTATGGAAAACTTAAAATTGGGTGTTTTGCGTTTTCGTTTCGTTTTGTAGTTATTTTTGTTTTGTTTTCGAGTATTAACTCCGCTCGCTTAAATGCAAGTGTGGCATTTGATGCTATAGGTATTATGAATTATACACTACTGGTAAACCCTTCTATCCTATGTTAGAATTTGCTCGTTAATAATTCAATTCTCTCCTGGGTTGTTGCTATTCATTATCGGAGTTCGTATCTTTGAGGCACAGCTTGTGTGTGTGCACTTTTTCTGGCTCAATAAGAGATGTAAACTTCTCTACTTTGACCGAGAAAATACTTGCATCACTACCTTCATCACAACCGCCTTACGGATACAAATCGAACATACTTGAGCTGAGCGTTTGGGCTGTAGTCGCACTAACCAACTTTGCTGTGAGCTTTGCTTCATTCATTAAGTGTTCGCATGTGTTGTGTGTGCTCGAGTTGCTTTTGTTTTAATCTAAGTGTTGGAATGCAGTTATGTTTCTGACGTGGTTTAGTGTGCGATTTTTGGTGCAAAATATTTTCAAGTTTGTAGCGTTTAAAGCTCTTCATCGCGATGCTAGACTGACGCACCTCGCAGTTTGACTGGGACTAAAATTCTGCTAAATAATATACAAAGAAACAGCAGCTTAGTCATCGAACTCGAGACTTGAAGCGATGATGTTCTCATGCAGAAAATTTCGGCGTAGAATTACGCAGACCTCCTCAGTTTACAGATGTGGTATGCTGATCAGTGAAGGATTTAAAATTAATTCTTGCCAACGTCACATTGGACTACTGCTAGAAGATCATTGCAAGATTTTCATTTGACAGGAAAAATTTACTTCATTCATTGACTGTTGGATTTCGTCGTATCAGTTAATACACTGACTTCTAGAGTACATTGCAGCAAGTATTACACTAAATACTGCATCACCCAAAAATCGTTCAGACTCACGGAACACAGAAAAGATTAGTTACTGATAATAGTTAGTTTAAGCCTCCCTAACCGTGAAAAGTAATTATAACAATGAGATTAGTAATAATAAGAGTAACTGTGAAGTGATTAGTTACAGCCTCTCTAACCTCGGAGTACAATGGTGACTGTGACAAATTCACTGTGACAAATTCACTAAATGAACACACAACACCAGCCCGCCAGGCTGGAAGGTACCGACAGTAAGTGCGAGGTGCTGGTGCGCTCATCTCACGCGGGCTCTGGACTCAGTCAAATGGAACGTTGGATCCGCCGTGCGATGCCCCATTTCTATTATTCAATGAGGGTTGAGGGAGGAAACATGAGTTTTCTTTACATGCTTGAAAGATAAAGCTAGGGAATTTATGTTCGACTTCACCTATAAGTAGAATGTTGGCTAGGTGAATGTTCTAATGAACCATGAGGAGTAGCTCCGGTATAGGAATAACCTTCTGTAAGGTATGAGGCAAATGATATTGGTTTGAATCACAACTCGGCAAACTCACATACTGGTTTTTACCAACGCTTCTATATAAAAACGTAGGTGTTTGAGATATTGCTAGGGTTGCCTTGATTGCACGAGATGCGCTGCAGAACTCAAATGAAGATATTGGTTAGTTAGCCTTCACAGTAAAATTTCCGGACAAAAAACACAGCACTCAACTTCCTTTGACAGCTCTGTACGATGCACATTGAAAAAGACGACCAGGACCTTAGCCCATTACCAGCGCGAGGATCTGCAAAACATTCCACACATCTCATAACTGACGATGAGCGAAGGCCCGAAACCTTTAAAAATATTCATCGAACACAACTTTTACAATCTACTCAACGTATCGGCGTTTGCCAGAACTCCTTATTGAGATGCCATTTTAGTTGAATATTGTGTGTGTTCAGGTGGCTTTCAACAAGTAGGTAGAGGTGTCTGGCTGTCGCGTTTCAACTTACTCGGACGACCGGACAGAACTTACCTTTGTTAGGAAAAATCTTTGGGACCCCAGAACAAAATCCCTGGATGATTTCATGTCAATTGTGACCTGGCTTTACGTGCGCAGAGCTGCAATTAACAAAAGGATTTGTGTTCGAAGATTAGGTTGGAAGGAGGAAATTCCTTTTCACCAAGAGCAGCATATGTCCGACGTGTTCCACAACCTTTAAATATTCGTTTTATCCTAAAAAGTAACCGTCATCGATTTATTCGACTGTAATAGACTATATTTCTCGAGAATATACTAAATTATGCATGCAGTAGTTTGCGATGCAAATCGAGCACCTCGTACAACGAATAAAAACAAGAGCCAGCAACGCCAGCACACCGAAATGAAGAATTACTACTTTGGTTTGAATGCAAAATAAAACGTGAAGGTTTCCTAGCATTAGGTCGAGTTCGGCGTGAGAAATTGTTCCTCCTCCTCAGCATCTCTTGTAGGTACTCCGACGCGACTCCCCCTGACTGCACTCGACACAGCCCAAGTCAAACTTTTTCGCCGCATGCATGCATGTTTTTCGCCGCCTAAGCGATTTAATTGCTTAAACCGCTTTGGCGGCGAAAAACATGCATGCAGGCGTCGAAAAAGTTTGACTGGGACCCGACGCTCCACGCTGACTTCAGTCTCGCTAGTTGTTATTGCTTCGTTGCTTGTTCGTCAGCGTAGTGCCTTATATTGCTAGGGTGACCTTTGAATCGTTGCTTTCTTGTAGCATATCACTCCCATTTTGCTTTCGTCGCGTATCACATGACATTCTCATAACTCTATGACAGTTCATTTTCTCAAGTTTCTCGTTCTTATGTGATCTTAATTAATGAATTCATTTTTGTGTTCCCTCGGATTTCATTACCCGCTATTTCTGTATGAATTTTTGTCGTCGTACGAAATGATCTCATTTACCAGTTTTTGTATTTCAAGATCGCTACTTGATCAGTTGCGGGCCTGAGGTCATGCTGTTACACTAGACAAAACTTCAAAATGGATGTTATAGCGAAGACAATCGACCGAAATTTTGAATCTAATGATCAGCAGTTGTTTATAAAGCGTAGTAAAGGACACTGCGTCAATGTCATCAATATTTTCAATACGTCTTTAACAGAGTGATCTGCAAGGAAAATAGATGTGCCCGTTTAAAAAAAAAAAATCGCTGGACTTGTATCTTCCATATTCCAGCTGTCTGTCTAGTTTAGTTGCTGACGCGGTTATCGTTGAAATGCACTTTGAGTAGCTACGATCGCTAGACTGCATATAATGTTGTCCGATCTTTTTTGCAGAACTTGGACAAATGGAAAATGAATCGGCGGAAGCGGAACGAGGATGTGCTGGAGCGCGTGATCGAAGTGAAGAAGTTTGAGAATGAGCAGGGCCTGACCAGGAGGAAGAGCAAGACGTTCAGCGAGATGAGGGAAGAAACGTGAGTTTTGTTCACATGCTTCAAAGATAAAACTAGAATATTTATGTACGGCGTCCAATGTGCAATGCGAGGAGGTCACACGCATTGGCTATGATTGTTGGTGGGAGTAGGAAGTTGATTCGCTGTAGAATTTGAAATGATGCACTGAAAGGTATTATTTATCTATCGCTGTTCTTGATCAAATAGAAAATTTGTTCTTTGTAGCATTGTTGGTGAAACACATTGTGAAGATCTGGTCCTAAGTGTGGGATTAGAAATTAATTCGTATTAGCGCTGCCATTGAAGCATGAGAAGTCATTTGCTCTGACATGTTGCTCTGACATGCTGCTCTGACATGCTGCTCTGACATGCTGCTCTGACA
>JACJUY010002965.1:71695-93660 GCA_014220935.1 Platorchestia sp. MABIK | reverse complement strand
CATGTGGCAGGCGTACACTGACGAGGATATCAACGAGGTGTGTTGCATGTGGCAGGCGTACACTGACGAGGATATCAACGAGGTGTGTTGCATGTGGCAGGCGTACACTGACGAGGATATAAACGAGGTGTGTTGCATGTGGCAGGCGTACACTGACGAGGATATCAACGAGGTGTGTTGCATGTGGCAGGATGTTAGTGCTGCCGCAGCTTGAGTTTACAGTCAAAACTGTTGCGACAGCGGCAGGTGTGACTTTGTGTTTAATCTGGGTTGGAGTTTTAATCTTGATATAGAGGCTTGGCATGTGTCAATGTCGCGGATTTGAGGAAATTCGGAATCGAGCCTTGAATGTTCATGTCAATTCTGGGGCATTACCCGACAGTGCGGGTGTGAGCAGAATTAGTTTTCTTTTAAAAGCTCCCTGCCAGTCCTACAGTGTACATTACTATCCAAATTTGAATGATATTGATAATTTCTCATTGAACTCCAGACTTTTACCTTGCTCTGTGATCCAAGGCCTCAACGCTGAAATTTAAAGGATCATTTATAGAGTGGCGATGTGATTAAGTGATTGAACTGAAGTTGATTCAATACCTACCAAGGGGCTTATGATTACGCAGGAAAATATGCCTGATTGAGAAGTATTTGATTTTTGGCGTGGGTAATGGCTGATTATGAATAGATTAATTCTTTGAATGTAAGATTCCGAAGAGTTCCTGTGATTAAATTTTAGAGTTTCGGTTGTGCCTGATGCTAGTCAGTGGTGTCTGTGCTTCTCACTGATGCCTTCAGTCGTAGCTGATGCTAGGAAGGTGAGGGTAGCGCAGACTCCGATGTTGTGCATGAAGGGGCCTGAACAGTATGACGCACGGAGCAACGTGTGGTCGCGGCTATGTACTTACTACCACCACGTTAACTCACCTGAAAGCAGCCCATTACCCGTGTAGCAATGTGCTCAGTAACGCTAGGTTGTCATCATTTGCTCATCAAGAAGAGATTTTGAGAAGAGATGTCGTTGCAACATCGCGAGGAGATGTTGTGACAGAATGGAGCGATTTTTTCGCAGTATTTTCGTGATTTCGTTTCTACGATTTCTAGAAATAATTTTCATGTTGCTAGTTAAGTTTCGTTTCCTTGGCGAAGAGAGGCAAAACTCATTGCATTGGTTCTAATTTTTGAGCTCTTTAAGTTATCGACTCTAACACTTTTACCAATGTTAAACTAATAGTTTCACTGGGTGCAACAACTTCATTAAATGACGATTGAAAATTTTTCCACATTTGGAGTCATAAGATTAGATTTTACTAATTGAAGAGTAAACGCTTTCCCATGTTTTTATTAATGCCCCATCGATTCTAGAGCTATAACTCGACAAATTCGCTGATGGTTTTGTTTGTGTTTTGCGCCCCCCTCCTCCCCCAGGGGGGAGGCCGGTAGCTCACCTCGACTGTGGAGTGGCCTACAGCTCCGCTCTCCCTCGAGCCCACTCCGCTTCTTTCAGTTTTCATGCCTTCATCGCTATCTCTGCTTTATCCTTTCTTCCTATCCCTTCTGAATTTGCTGTTTATTGGAACAAGGATTCCTGCGTGGAAACACAGGAATCTCCGTTCTCAACAGTCCATACTGACAAGTCCCTCCTCTTCGCTTGCTTGAGATCGGTTTCATTGTCACAAAAGAGTTTAAATGTCACACTAATATGCATTTCAGTCATTATTTTCCAGACATTTTAACCGTTAATTCATTGGCTCAATTATGAATTTATTAATGTTCAGCTGGGCTAGAGTATCTTTTTTATTTCAAATGCTTGTTCCTAGAATGTGCATTATATTAATTTTATTGTTCAATTCCGTAGGCGATCAATTATTCCTCCCCGCACGTCTCCGCTGCGACGCTCAGCTCGACCACCAGCCCTGTCTCGGCACCGAAGGTTCGATTGAAGATTATTCTGTACATACATTGGTGGATATAGATGAATAGCTATTATTACTATTATATAGGACGTATCATCACCGAAGACAGTGCAGAGGCATTTCATTGGTGTATTCGATGTGCCCCGGTTCAGCATTCCAATACAAGGATGTAAAGATGAACGGTTTGACATGTGGTGGCCTCAATGCTGAAAACTACAAAAATAACGGCAGTTTAATTCTTTCGTCTCTGAATATTTCTTTGCCTTAAATGTCCCCTCAGGGGGATACAACTCTTGTATCTATGGGAATTAGCGCTCCCAGGGGGACTATGTGAGGGCCCGAGCTAAGGGTTAGGTAGGCTTCCTTTTTGTTGAAATAAAATAGGTTTTTGTTCTGTTACGGACCATCTTTTTTCGGTTCACTGCTGTCCTGTTTTTCAGCTCCTACTACTGTCTTCTTCAAATTTTTCTTGTTTCATGAACTTCTTTCTTTGCTTACTGTTTCTGTGCACCTTGTGCATAGATTCCGCGTTCCCTCAACTCCATACTAAATGGTGCCTTCCTCCTTCCTCTCTTAGAACATCCTTGTCGTGGTTAAGGGAGGCTAAAACTTTCTTATATAATAATAATAATTTGTTTTAAATGTAGGGTTTGCTGCTACAACTCGTAGTGTCTCGAAAGTCACTAGAAAATGGCAAAATATCGCGAGGAAAGCTGATGAGAAGCTAGGCATGAAAACATTGTGGGATAAACAAACATTTTGTGCTTCAAAACGAGCCCAAACAACGCAATGATGTTGAATACATTATTTCACTGTTACATATGTCCCCAGTTGTAGGGTCAAGATTGATAAATCAGCATCATAAATTAGTAGCAATGCCATCAACCCCACCAAAATAGCAGTTATGATGTTACCACGAACTATGGTTATGTGCAGGTGGGGCCAGCGCCCCCCAAGAGGCAACTGCCCACAGTGCCCCCCACCCCCTACAAGCCCCCCACCGCCTCCGTCTCGTCAGTGAAGCCCCCGAGTTCGGTGAGCTAAGTCCGCATCTCGCAGCGCGGTCTGGTGTGAGTGTCTTGCACGGTAGCAGAAGCAAGGTAGGGCCAAACCAGTCTTTTTCATCAACAGTGTGGCAATGCTGACGTCAAGGCAACGAACCAATAGCAGCGCTCATGTTGCATCTGGCAACACTTCTAGCCTCAAGTCTGGCTCCAGTATTGGCCCAACGATTTGTCGCAATGGTGACATCATAAAGTTTGTTTGAAATAAAGCCGTTCTATTGGCTAGCCACACGAGAAGAGGTGTATTTCCACCATAGAAATGACTACCTTGTTTCCTCTGCCGTGGTGTCGTGGGGTGACATCCAGAGTTGTTGCTCTGTTGTATTTACATGCTAAATTTTACTCGTAAAAAGTGAATTTGTAAAATTGACACGGCTCCAGTCTAATTTCGCAGACGATTCAATAATACATACAAGCTGGTAAAGATTTCCGTCGCTGAAAAACGTCAAAATCGACGGCGACTATTGAAAATTTCACAGCACTCTCTGACTGGTGATAGTGAAGTTTTGTGTGGATGGTGCGGTAGGTATCGTTGTGCGCTTAAGGTTGTGTCGCACGAGTGAAAGGATCTCTCTATATATATCACCCGGAGATTGGGCTTCCATGTAGGTCCTATGCTTATATTTATTATAATCCGAGTGTTAGTCCTCACACACGATAGAACTGAAAACCTCCCATGAATGTAGGTTAACACTTCTGATTTGAGACGAGATGCTACTGTATACTCAGCCTTTGCTTAGTTTCTGCAAATGAAAACTTTGGATTGCACCGATCCGAGTCGAAATTCTATCAGCTATGAATGACAGTCATTACTGTGGAGTCTGTTTTGTTTTATCTCCTTTGGCCCACAGTCACATTTGTTGCTTTGAATAGTCGCCAGCGTTGCCCACTGCTAACTTATGGTGGGCTGTGTAGGTTTGTACTCTCATCGTAAGAACTAATCGACGTGTTTGCAAGCCTCTTTAGACTAGAATAAATGGAGGGAATAAATACTGCCTATTGGTTGCGTGAGAATACGTTGTCGAGACAAGAGGCGCACCGGAACTCCACGTAGATCAACGCACGCAATGTAGTTCATGTAATTATCCAAAATTCTCTTTTAGCTCACCGAAAAAATTGCAGAAAATAGAAAGGAGGTTAACATGTCATTGAGAATTCCTCTGAACGACTGGCATATGAGCGATGAAGCGTATCGAGTTCACCACTTCCGGATGTGTGGCTTCCTTTCTACTCGACCTGAGAGATACTAAGAGGGCTGGCCGCCAGATTGGCTCTCATGCAGCTGGCCAAAATTCTCAAGTTTTAATTTTCCAATAAAATGAAACTACCATGACTCGGTGTCTGACGTCCCTGTAGAATTGCCACGTGCGCACTGGTGGCCTTGACGGAAAATTTTATTTCAAAAATTCTAACTTGAGGAAAATAGGCACTCGATGACCCTGGTGCCCAGCATGTGGGTCACCATGTGGTCATGTGGGCATAGCCACAGCCACAGCCAATGCCAATGCCATAGCCATAGCCGTTGAATTACAGACGTAGCAAAACAGGCTGCAGTGAAGTCAACCAGCGTCCACATTCATATCAACTCGCATACTTAACGTAGTTGTGTACACTTCACAATGGATTTGTGAATTTTACCCAAATACTTAAAAAAGAATTTTGCTACAGGTTGTCTTCGTAGACTGGCCAAGCAGTGGCGGTCCTATCGCTCCCCCGTCTGAGCCCCCACCTCCCCCACCCCCCGAGGAGGGGGAGTCCGACGAGGAGGTCGCCGCTCCTTCCGGCGACAGGTGGGACCGCTCCGACGGAACTTCCTTCGACCAGTCGGCTGGCTCCCCCACGCCCTCCGACACGCCGTCTTTGGTGCACTCCGAGGTTAGGTCCTCTGCCAGCCGTACGGTGTTCCCCAGGGGAGTGACCGTGCGTCAGGGAGGCTTGTGTGCCCGTGTACACACGGCAATCCTGGTACTCAGCATGGAAATCCCGTGGTGCTCAACAAAGTCCCAACGGCATAGGACTTGGGGACAACTCAAGAATGGGCGGCCACTTGACTTGTTTCTGTAGCCATATTTTGTTGTATTCTATTCGTTTGATCGTATGGTGACGTGTAGACCTTGCGTCAAATCGTAATGCCGTCTGCAACGCATGTTACCCTCTTTGGATTCTCGTATTCCAGGTGCTATTGTTGTGGTCGACCTGCTGGTACCACTTGTGCGAGGCTCACACAATTCATGCAGTATCCTTCATTGTAATTTATTTAACCTATGAGGCTTACTCATACCGTGGGACATCACTCCTTCCACGTAGCCTTGCCTCATCACACCAAGTTTGCATTCAGTTTAGCAAACTTGTGTTCAATTTCGTAAAAATATAATTGGCGAAGGGATTCGTCGACAGACCAAGAGATCTTTAAGAACGCCACAAAAGTATTTCAGAGGGTGGAAATAAATTGTTCAGATCGTTAGTAGGCTTGAAAAAAAAATGGGTTATTTATATTATCAATTAGTTCACTTCTTGAGAATCTTGAGCTAAAAATAAAAAAGAAGAACCCGTTTCTGTGAAATTTGCCCTCAATTTACTGTCGCAGTTGTTTCAGAATATAAAAATCTCTTTTGAATTGATGAAATATGAGAAAACTACCAAATATAAGATGCAGAAAAATAAAAGCATATCAGCAGTTAATAAAACATCTTTCTTTAAAACCTAGGAGCAAATTTTCTTACTAATAAAATGGGAGCGTAATGGTGATCTCAGTACTTGAGAGCTTGTGTATTTTGGAATGAAAAGTACTGTTCCTGATGCACGCAGCATACACTAAAATTTGTTTTAATTTTTTTGGTGTGACACCGCTTAAAATTTCACTTCTTTATGCGTTCTACGGAGCCATAGTTAACAATTTTAGATTACGAGCAAGTAATTGTAGGCGCTCGACCCCTGAGGGGACGACAACTATTGTATCTATGGGCATTAGCACTCCCAGGGGAACAATGTGAGGGCCCGAGCTGAGAGTTATGTAGGCCTTCTTTGTGTTGAAATACTGTAAAATGTTTTTTTTTATGTTAAGGACCGCCTTTTCTGGTTCACTGCTGTCCTGTTTTTCAGCACCTACTACTTTCTGCGTCAACTTTTTGTTTTGTTTCATAAATTTCTTTCTCAATTTACTACTTCCATGCCCCTTCTGCATAGATTCCTTGTTCCCTTCTCTCCCTAGTCAATGATGCCTTCCTCCTTCCTCTCTTCTGAACTCTTTTTTTTTTTAGCGGTTAGAGAGGCTTAAAGTAACATCTCGTCTAATCTCGCCTCACACACTAGGCGAGCTCGAAGACCTCGACGAGCACCCGGGAGGAGCTGCGGCGCCGGCGTTCCAATTTCCTGGGCACTTCATCTGGTGGGTTCCCCGCTCCCTTCTTCGCTGCTCTGTTCGCTGCTTTAGCGAGTTGTGCTCCTTTTCTTTGCGTGTGCGTGCGTCTGTCACGGTAGAAAGAACAAAGTAGGGCCAGAGTAGTTTTTTCGTCAACCGTGTGGCAATGCTGACGCCATGGCAACGAATCAATAGCAGGGCTCATATTGAACCTGACAACACTGCTTGCTCCAAATCTGGCACCTCTATTAGCCTAACGTCATGTCGCATTGGTGACGTCATGAAGTTTGTTTGAAATGAAGCCGTTCTATTGGCTAACCGAACAAGAGGAGGTGTATTTTCCCCCATAGAAATGATTACCTTGTTTTCTCTACCGTGGTGTGTGTTGTGTGGCTGTATGGGTTTAGGCAGGAAGGTCTTCTTGGTCGTGTGGTTCCTTGCGATAGTGGAGTAGTTCGGGGCCTCTACGGGTTTTTGTTCAAATCCAGTTGTAAGGTGCTGAAGTTGTATGCATATTTTACTGTTGTGCAGTTATTTTCGTTGTCCAGTTCATTGAGCTTTACAAAATGGAAACTTGTAGAGCTGATTTAAAAAAATCTTGTAGCATTATTCCGTAGGAAGGTTCATAACATTCATAGGTGGTCGATGTATGGCCTGCACTGGAACTACCAAATTGAACTCGTTTTGGTTCGTTTGCAGGAGTTAGTGGAAGGTTTCAGTGACACAGAATAACGCTTGTCTCAGTCCTTCAATATTCTATTATATTTTTTCCAACTTTGATTTACAGTTTGCTATATTTTACTATTACAATTCATTCTGTAACTTTTGACAGCAGCTTTACTGTATTTAAATAATTTCTTTTTACTACTGGTTCGCTTATCAGTAGCTGGGCACATCTGTTTTGTCATTTGTGTATCGTCCGACCGTGTGTCCGTCAGTCCGTACTTTACGCTCTGAGCTTCAAGTGGTGTCATGGGTACGGTTGACTCTCTTATGAGGGTAGAGGGAAACTCATGGTTAGCTTATGCTCAGTTTGAGTGAGGTCGACACAAGTCGAGTTGGGAGACGTTATGGGAGGACAAATGAAGACAGGATGTGGTAGCTTTGGCTATAGGGAGGTAGACTAGGCTATGGCAAGAACTTCAGGGTACATTGAATAAAAGGGAAGTTTCCAGTCATTTAGGTGGCTATCAGGCATCCAGTTTACAGGGCTAAAGCAACAACCGACGAAGCAATCAAGCAAGGGAGCAAAACTATGTGCTCTCATACGAGAGGATGATTCTCAATAATTAGAGTAGAGCGTCGGCTGTCACACATGAATGCAAGTCGTGCCGCACACACCNCGTGCCCCACACACCCATGTAAGTCGTGCCGCACACACCCATGTAAGTCGTGCCGCACACACCCATGTAAGTCGTGCCCCACACACCCATGTAAGTCGTGCTCCACACACCCATATAAGCCGTGTTCCCCCAGACCCGGCCACCACCAGCACCACAGAGGGCGCCCTCCTGCGCCAACAGCAGGAGACGGACCGCAAGCTGCTGGAGGCGCGCCGCTCCTTGCAGCAGTCCACAGCGCAGGTGGGACGTCCTTCTCCTCCTCCTTATGACACTCGCAATGGTGCCAGGACTTACCGCGTTGTTTCCGCTAAAGCTGGTGGGCAGGCGCCAAATTTATTTATTGTTCGAGTGGAATTAATGTATACGGCGATCTTTTGAAACTCACGTCCCGATGGCGGCGGCAATTACCAGGTAGTCAGGCGCTATATTTACTTATTTTTCAAATGTAACATTGAATTAGTATGTGCAGCGATCCTGTGATATTCACGTCCCTTCACGTCCCGATGGCTGGAGGAATTATTGACTTTTTCGGCTGAAGCTGGTAGTCAGTGGGGGAATTTACTTATTGTTCGAGTAAACTGTTGAACGAGTGTTCTACACCTGGATGTTCTACAGTTTGTATAATTTTGCCAACACTCAATCATTATTGTTCGATGTTGCGGGAGAGCAAATGCTAAGCAACCCACTTGCACGAGATTATTCACAATCATCATTCCTGGAAACAATTGAGAGCGACAGCATCGATTTTTCTTTGGTTCATGAAGTGTTTTACGGGATCAAACTCTTGAAAGTTTTTTGATCACTAATTAAATAAAACTTTCAGCGTATGTAACATTTTGCCCCGAGGTAAACGATCCCGATTTTGCCCCGAGGTAAACTAGTTAACATATTAAACTGCCATCAAACACTCAGCGAAAACTAACTGAACGAGAAAACTGGGTTAATAAAACAAAATTGACTTGAATTTCCAAAAAAACTGTTAATAAAACAAAATTGGCGTGAATTACCCAAAAAACTGGGTTAATAAAACAAAATTGGCGTGAATTACCCAAAAAACTGTGGTAAACAAGCAAAATTGGCTTGGAATAACCAAGAGGAACGTGACAGGTGCTGAGCGACATCGACCAGTCACGCAACGCACGCCAGCGGTCCCTGGAGAGCAGCAAATCTTACGACAGCAGCAGCAGAAACCGCTACACCTGGGAGGACAGGCTGCGAGCCGACACCACCTCGCGGCCCGACAGCCTCAACGACACCGACGACGGTTACAACTATCACAACGTGAGTCCTTGACATGGTGGAAGATACAGGGTAGGGTCAACCCAGTCTTTTTTTGTCGACCGTGTGGCAATGCTGACGTCATAGCAATGAACCAATAGCAGCGCTCCCATTGCATCTGGCAACACCGCTAGATTCAAATCTGGCACCGCTATTGCCTAACGACATGTCGCAATGGTGACGTCATGAAGTTTGTTTGAAATGAGGCTGTTCTATTGGCTAGACAAACAAGAGGTTTATTTTCTCCCATGGAAATGACCCTACTTTGTTTCCTCTACCATGGTCCATGATGCGGTGGCCCGCACTTCGCTCTCCCGTGATGCCTGTAGCGTGCTGACGCTATAGCTTCAGCCAGGCTGGGTCGGGGCTGGTTGGTAATTTAGTCAGTTGGTGGGTGACGCCTGACCTTGTAACGAAGCGCAAACACAGTGACGTATTCTAAATAAGGCTCCAATATCAGGAGTTTTTACAGTGAGAGTTAGTGGGCTCGTCAGCATCTCGTCAAAGTACGAACATATACATAGGAGCAACTTTTTTCACTGACTTTCACGGATTTACTTCTTGCACGATTTGCACAATTTTTTAATTTAAATTATTCATTTTGCTGTTTGGAATAAAATTTGGTGAATTACAACTCATTTTAAAGAGTTTATGTGCAGAATTTTTGCATTCATCTTGGTCTTTTCTAATATTTGTGAGCTTGTTTTATTCACACAGAGTTGTTTGCTGTCACGCGTTCATGCTATTTGAGTTTTGTTGTCACAAAAAAAAAAACGGAGGAAACTTTAAGCAGGCGTTCAACGTTGCTTTAAAATTGATTTTCACCTCCTCATAAATCCCTGTCTTGATATCTTGTTTAGAAACCACGCCATATTATCTTAATAATGGAGTCGAGCCTGTTTGCTAAGGTACATCCATTTTACTCATTGGAATAAGGCACTGTAACCCAGTGAGAACTGCGACGTGATCCACCAGACGGAGCTCAGCTTAAGTGCGCCTGGGTGCGCGGCTGTGGACTTGGATCAACGTTTCATAGTTCGAGTGAATGATCCGACTTTGATCTGTTGCTCTATTCGTTGTACCTGCGTGTGTTTCCGAGTGTCATGAGCCTCGCAGGGATATCAGTTAGTCGGGTGACTCATAGGTTTCATTCTGTCTTTGTCCAGAAACTAGAGGAACTCGAGGCGGAGATGCTTCGTCACGACCGAACAGTCATTAGCAGGACGCTGTCTCAACACCAGCAGCAGTGCGCTGACAATGCAACGTACGACGACGTGCTGCCGCCCGTGGACTCATCTAGAGATGACAACGCAAACCACTGTAAAAATTCTACTTCTTCTTACGAGCATTCATCATCGTCATCTACTGCTAATTACCACACGGAAACTTACCTTCAGGACTCTGCGAATGTTGGTTATCAACGAGCCAATAGCAAGTACGAACAAGAACTTAATTCCTCGGTGTCTGGCTCCCATGGCGTGAACCACAACAACGCTGATTATCGACAAGATTCTAGGGGCTTTGAATCGCAACCCTCTGAAGTTTACCGGCCAGACCACGACTCCAGAAGCAACGGCCCGCATCCGGTAAGTGAGTATCGACAAGACCGCGATCGCAGCGACAGTGGATCCCATCAAATAGATCCTGTGAGTTCGTTCACTGCTCCTGAGAAGCCCCTCCGCACCTACAACACCTGCTATGATTCTACCGCCCCTCAGGGGCCTCCAGAACCGCTGCCACGGAAACTCTTGCCGCAAGTGCCTAAGGAAAACAGGTGAGACGCACGCCTCGATGCTCGGGAACTATTCACCTTCATACAGGACGATAATTTTTCTTAATTTCGTAAGATCATTTGTGTTTTGAAAAATAGGTGTGACTTACGTAGAGTTTTTCAATTTCGACACATCGTAGTTAGAGCTGAAGTCATGGCATATTTTTGTATGGTACTTATAAAAACTATTTAGATATGGCTGGAATGCTTTTTTGTAGCTCAAGTATTTGCACGTTGAACATGCTTATCGGTAAAGGAATATTAATAAGAAATGAAGGTAGTTGTGATGTGTAACTCACGCACGTATCTTAGGTGTGCCGACTTTCAGTGAATCATAATATCTAAGAAATTGTAAAGTTTTCCCTTGTACGCATCGCCTCGACATGCTAATTTCTTTTCATCACTACTCCCTACATCAAAACTACTCCCTACAGTATTCTAGGAATATTTTGAATAACAGTATAATAATCCTTTTTCATTTCATCGTTTTAATCAGTTCCGAGTTGGATAATTTTTACGAACTCAGATGAAAAATTTAGTGGGAACTTTGTGTTCGAAATCTTCGTGTTCGAGTTACAAATTTGTGCATTTACACAATTACAAAACTGTACATTTGCTTAAAAGTATATGTCAACATTCGTGCGACGCATTTTTTATTCAATTGAGCCAGCAGTGCTTAGTGAAATGTTCCCTCATTGGCGACCGCACGCTCCTTTGCCCCTACTTTAGTCAGGCCCCCACAGCTGGCAGGCCTCGAACAATGCTTTGCTGCTTAAGCAGAGTGGAACTTATTGCGCCTAGGAGTGACCGGGCCAAGTGGTTGCGAGCACTAGCTATGTGGAGGGTTCAAAACCCCGCACAGCCCGACGTTTTTCCCTTTGGAAAAAAAAAAGTTAGCCACAATTCCCCTCCTTACCAAGGTGTATATAAACTTAGTACCGGCTCGACGGGGGTAACTGGAGTTCAAGAGTGAGTTCAACGCACAAACCGTGAGTAACCTTCCCCCCCACTGAAGTGACCATTCCTTCTCAGGTCCGAGTGCATTACTGGGGGCGCGCCTCCCCCGCAGATGAGCAAGCAGTCCCGCCAGGCGCTGTCGGCCACGCCCCGCAACAAGCTCTCCCACGGCCAGAGCTGGATCAAGAGGAAGCCCGAGGCGACGCGCGACTACAGCAAGCATTGGGTCATGCAGGTGTGGCGCGGACTGAATTCAGTGCTCGATTGATTGTTTCAGCAAATGCTGGGCTATGCAAGGAGATAAGGACGGTTGTACTTTGAAAGTTATTTTTGTCAGCTTTTCTTCTGTTATAAATATGATCGTCATCACCAGTATTATAATTCTTCATATACTGTTTAAGACTACGACTTCCGCTCCGCCAAAAATTCCTATTCAGGATTACCGTCAGCCTGCTCTCGGTGTAGAACAGCATAAACAGCTTATAATTGAAGCATCCTTAGCATTTTATAAACAGCTTATACCTGGGAGTAGAACAGCCTAAAACTCAATGCCGAAATTTATTCATGGAGGATATCCGGGCGCGTACAAGATAGCGAAATCTATAACTTTTTATGATTTGTTTGGAGTTAAAACAATGCTGAAAAGTTAAGGTTACGTTTAAATAAAATGGGTTATGTCAGGCAGGTAAGGTGTTGGTTCATTTTAATAGCGTGCCAGCTTGTCACAGGGAAACTGCATAGAAAGAATTGCCTACGAGTGGCTCGACAGCGCAGAATGTTTCTATTCTGAGTCTAACTTCAGGCTAAATATAATTGTAAACAAAGTGCACGTGGAAAAATTTATATGCAGACAAATAATTTTGGCTGCCAGTTCGGGGTCATTAAAGTTTTTGAAATGATGATCTGAAGTGAAAAGTTATTTTCGGATGTGCGCTCCTCGCAGCGTCGGAATGATAGAGTTTAATATTATCATTTTTCTTAGAAGTTTTCTTCCCTGTATAAGTGAGTTGAAGTTTGTTCATATGTGTAGGGAACGTTTCTTGGATGTTTTCGGATGTGTTTTCTTACTAAAATCTACAGCTCTGTGAGCGGTGCTGTATGCTACCGCCTATAGAAGGATGCGTAGAATCATTTCATTTTCATTTTCTTTCATTACGAAATTTTGTTTTGTGAGCTGTCTCTAATTCGTATAATTTTGATCCGATTTCAAATTGCCTCACAAATGGTTTCTCGAAGCCTACCACCCGCCAGCAAAGCCGGCACATTGGTGAAGTAGAATTGGAATGTGTGTCTGCACAGCCATTAACATTAATAACAGCGAACATACAATTAAATATATGTTTGCACAGTCATTAACATTAATAACAGCGAACATACATTTAAATATATGTTTGCACAGTCATTAACGCGTCGGAGAGCATAAATTGAACAAGGGATAGTATTGTTATAGATTATAACAAATTATGATAAATGATGGTAAAGTAAAATAAACGATAATAAAGTGTAATAAATGTCAACATTTGGATGGAGCAGGAGGCGGAGCAGCGCCGTCTGGAGCAGCAGTCGCGACCTAGCACGCGAGACCAGCAGCCCAGCAGCAGCACCTCGAGCTTCTCACCAATGACCAAAAGTCTTTCCAATTCCAGCCTCGGATGTTCAGGTTTTGTGCCCCAGAACTTAAACTCGTGCGACCCTCAGTACCGCAGCACCGACTTCGCCCTCAACAGAGCCCTGGATCCCAGCAGCAGTAGGTCCAGTGACCTAAGTCGGTATGCGGACTTGAGACTTGACAGTCGGCCTGTGGACGCAGCTCCCACCCGTCCCGTGCAGCCGCCCATAAACAGGAACACAGACCCGAACTCGTGGAGGGACCAGGCCACCACCTACCAGCCGCTCCCACCGCTTGCCCCTGGGCCCGCCATGACGTCGACGGACAAACCTTTACCAGACGCCATCATCAACACCATCACGCAGCGCGTCAACAACATGAATAGCAGGCCGGGCTCTGCCAACAACAGCAGTGGACGGTGAGAGGGCAGGCTTGATGAGTTCAGCAATCTCTCTTGCATTTTCATTTCGTTGTGTTCAACTCCAATGGGAATTCTACCATAAAACATGAGCTGTAGTCTGAAGTGTCTATCACGCTTACGGTCTCGTAATCCCACTACAGGACATGGCATTTGGTGCTCACCTCATGGTAGAAGCGAAGGCTGTTATGCTTTGATCATTCCCTGAGTGTGTTATGCAGTGATGTAGCGAGTAGCATTGCATCATACGGAGTATAGGCTAGTGTGGGTCAGGGATCAACTGTGAACAAATTTTCAACACACATGAAATCATTTCGACATAGGAACCCTTCAAGGGGATATAACTATCGTATCTATGGGAATTAGCACGCCCAGGGGGGAAAATGTGAGGTCCCGAGCTGAGAGTAAGATAGGCCTTCTTTTCGTTGAAATAAATTGTTTGTTATGTTAAGAATCGTCTTTTTTTCGGTTCATTGCTGTCTTGTTTTTCAGCACCTACTTCATTCTTCTTCAACTTTTGTATTGTTTCTTGAATTTCTTTCTCAACTTACGGTTTCGAAGGACCTTGAGCGTAGATTCCGCGTTCCCTGAACTCCATACTAAATAGTACCTTCCTCTTTCCTCTCTTTGGAACATTTTGTTGCGGTTAGGGAGGCTTAAACTAATATCTAATCCAGTCCAACCTTCTACTTTTGCATTTTAGAATCTATTACGATTTTCAAGTGCATGCCACCGTTGATTGACTGCCTACGTGCTATTTCTCCAACAATTTTAGGCTAATGGGTGCCAGTGTTTGGCTTTTTTGTTTAGTTTTATTCAATAATTGGTGCAGTACTTGTCAATTCGTTAACAAATGTAATGTTGGTTTCCATAATAAGGGAACTTACTTCACTAATCATTGACTAATGCCCGAAAGGTCTATCAAATCAGTTGAGCTATATTTTTTGCGTTCTACAGTTTTGCCCTCCTTTTCATCAGATTATAGCGCTAAGAAAATATTTCACTACATTTGACTGACCACTAAGGAGTATAACTTCGATAGACATTCTTACTAATAGCTGAAGTGTACTAATTTCTTCCATTGAATCTCTTCAGTAGAAATGAGAAAGTATTTTAATTTCTCTCGTCTGCTTTCATTTTGCGGCGCTCTCATGACGCTAACAGAAGTACGTGGCATTGATGATAATTATATTTGTTCGGCAGGCCGAGCCCTTACACGACGAGCACGACAGGCAGCACGAGCAACCTGCACCATGCCGTCACCACGACCGGCTACTCGCATTCTGCGTCTGATGAGAACTATCACGACTACATGAACACCGACGCCTTAGCGATACAGTCTGGTGCCCCAAACTATCACGACGAGGCCCTCAGCCAACAGCAACTCTATGCAAACTATCCAGCGAGGTCGCCCTATTCACGAGGTTCTGACCATGATTCTGCCGCGACCAATGGTAATGTTCCGTCCCCACACCACCTCCGACACCCGCATCACCACCAACAAAATCTGTACGACTCCTCAACGCATCCTTCACCATCCCAGTGCCAGAATTCTGCCCTCAACCCCGAGTCCCCCCAATCCTCCCCCTCAAATCAATCCAATACTTCGAACAATAACAACGGGAGTCCAAACACGACGACTTCGTCCGCGGAAGACCAGCGCCTGCTGAGCGTGTCCGGCAAGAAGAAGTGCTCTCACTGCGGCGAGGAGCTCGGCCGAGGGGCGGCGATGATCATCGAAAGTTTGCGGCTGTTCTATCACATCCCTTGCTTCGTGTGCTGTGTGTGCGGAGTGCAGCTCGGCAACGGCAAGGCGGGGGCCGACGTGAGGGTGCGCAACCACGCTTTGCACTGTCACAACTGCTACTCCAATGACCAAGGTGAGCTTCTGCCACGATCTGCACTGTCACAACTGCTACTCCAATGACCAAGGTGAGCTTCTGCCACGATCTGCACTGTCACAACTGCTACTCCAATGACCAAGGTGAGCTTCTGCCACGCCCTGCACTGTCACAACTGCTACTCCAATGACCAAGGTGAGCTTCTGCCACGCCCTGCACTGTCACAACTGCTACTCCAATGACCAAGGTGAGCTTCTGCCACGACATGCACTGTCACAACTGCTACTCCAATTACCGAGGTGAGCTTCTGCATTGCTCTGCACTGTCACAACCGCTACTCCAATGACCAAGGTGAGCTTCTGCACTGCAAGTATTCGGCCAATCCTTTCAGGCTCCGAGAATCATTTGGTACCAAGCACCAAATACATCTAGCGAAAATGAGTTATGTATACAGCTGTCATCCCCAAATTTTCCTTTGTCTGGAGAGTGAGTTGTAGGTACGGGAAGATAGCTACAAAATGTCGAATACCTTTATAAGTTGCTGAGATGCGACGGTTTCTAAGGCGTCACACTTTGATGCCATTTTCTGACGTGTTCGAAAAACTGGGCTTGGTACCGTACGATTCTAAGGACCTCATTTGTACTGTACAACCGCTGCTGTGATGGGTGAATTGGGTGGCCGGGCGTCCCCTTAAAATCGATAGGAAATTCAAATGATTTTATTGATTTCAATATTGTATCTAAAATTCAAGGATTTGCACGGTACGTAACTTCCATTCCAGCTTTTTTTTCATGTGAGACTTTTAAACGTGAAAATCTCCACTTCTGTTGCTCCCTTAATAATTCTTAAATTACGAATCTAAGGTTTCGTTGCTAGCCGAGATCCCGTGAAAGCATGAATGTTTCACTTGAATAGCGATGCAATTGTGATGATATATTTTGTTGCCTCTTTTTATGCGTATCTAGCGGGAATGTGTGAGGTCCCGAGTCAAGGTTAGGCAGGCCTTTCTTTTGTGAAATTAGAAAAGTTTTTTTCGTTTTGTTACGGACTATCTTTTTCCAGTTCCCTGCCGTCTTGTATTTTTTAGCACCTGCCACTTTCTTCTTGAACTTATATCTTGTTTCATGAACTTCTTTCTCAACTTAATGTTTCTATGCATTTTGTGCATAGATTCCGTGTTCCCTTAACTTCATACTAAATGGAACGCCATTCTCTTTGGAACGCCTTTGTTTAGTTTATGGAGGCTTAAACTAACATCTAATGTGATCTGCCTCATTTTATGTAGATGTATATTTAACTCTTTACCGTCATAGTGGATTTCAAAATCCACTTTCATAAACAGCTCTAAATTTTTTTAATTCCTTGTGAAGTTTGTGCCCTAATGTGTTCTTCGAAGTTCATTGTCGAGTGGCAGTCACTTCCTCGTTGTGATGTCGGTGACTACATGATGCCGGTGCCAGTTTAGTGATGGTGGTTGTGATTACTGTAATATACGGATAACACATTTGATATAACGGTAGTAAATGCGGACGTTAAAGGGTTAAGATCAATCTTACCACTCTTCTTTTATACCCCAGCTAGCAGCTAAAACTGCGACGTTGTTATTTTCATTAACATCTGTACCTTTTCGTTCAACGAGTAGAAACTCTACCATGCTTTACGAGTATTCACATTGTGCCAGAAACTCTGACGTGCTACCAGTAGAAAAGGATGAATTTTAGATAAATGCCCGCCTTATATCTTACAAGCGAATGCAATAGAAAGAGCGTTTCATGTTTCAATTAATAGGGAATTTATTTTTCCAGGAATGAAGTTCAGCAAGGTATGAAGGGCGGCTCGGCAGACGGGCGCTCGTCTTCCTCCGGTGCCAAAACACAGCAGTCGACGCTGCCTGTGAGCTGTAGAAAGTGCTTCTTTTACCTTATACTCAGCTTGTTTCTCTACATACTCACACTACACCCTCCCAACCCTCCCCCCTAGCTTCGTGCGTGTGAGTGTGGCTACTCGCTCAGTTGTGTGTGTAGGCGGTGCTGTTTGACACAGAAGTGATCTGCTGTTTGCTACCGCCCTCTGAGCGTTGAAATATCAGGAACTTCAGAAGCTGCTTCCTGGAATTCATGTCGTTTACTTGTCACAAGACAGTAGCAGGTGTGGGCACCTTCTGTTGATTCTGCAGCTCACCTACTAACACGCATAGAATTTACTGCAATGGACTCACTGAGAGGATGCTAGGCGTTTCATGTTTCTTGTTTGACACTAGACTTAGCTTTAGCGAAACTTTGAGCTGTGCCGCACGTGCAATTTTGCTAACCTTGCGATATAAAACGACATACCACCTGATGGGCTGAGCTCTGCCTGAATGCTGAAAAGGATAAACAGGCATCTTTTCCAGATTGAAATTCATCCATGCATGAAACACTTGAGGCTGCACGCAGGTTTGTGTCGCTTGAACTCCTCGTTTCAGTTAAGTGCCCGCGTGCTTTTGGTACCCTTTGTCTTGGGGAGTCGTTGAGCTAAAACCGATATTTGGAGCTAGGAAATGTTTTCTATAAAGCTCAATTTGGGTTACTGTTGCTCTCCAATTTTCTCATCCTGGATTTTTTTTTAATAACGGCTTCAATTTCATGTGAAACTTTTGTTTCAAGTGAAATTCTCTTCTTCTGTAGTCCTTCAAACAATTTTTAGTTTGTCAAGTCGTCTGTAGCGCTCCAAATAATTTGTGGAGTTTGAGTAAAAAGATTTTGTTGCAGGCTGCCATAAATCCAAAGCTTGAACCATTTGCTTTAGCAGCTACGAAAATTCGTTTTACAAGCGTTGCGTACACAGCACTAGCACTGATATATAAAAGCTGAATCAAAAGAGGATGCGCGTGTATACCGTAGCTGTGGGGGGTAGGTGTTGGTGTTGTGTCGATACTGCTAGCGAAGTAAAGCGTTCTTTTCTCAAATGTAAGTTTCAAAGACAAAAAGCCTGCGAGTTGGCGACTTATATATCGTGTCACAGTCTGTCGATAAGTGAAACTCAAATATAACTTATATATCATTGTTGTAAGTTCTGTACATACGATGTTGCTGGAGCGATATTTGCTTCTATTCTGTTGAAGATAATATAAGCTCGCACTGCATGAGTCACAATACAGCGAGCCGCTCCTTTATGAGAGCCCCGATTGAGAGTTTTGTAGAAAAGAAAAATGTCAGCGCTGTCTCCATCGCCTCCAGTGGACTGCTGTGGTGATAAACGTACTTCTCGTTTTCTTTCTTTGTGCATAATTATGGGTGATGTCTGTGGGTCAGGTTTGTGGGTGATTATGGGTGAAATTTGTGAAAACATAATTCAGTATTTGCCTAAATAGTGAAAAATGCAAGATTGATGTTGCCTATTCGATTTGTGAATGCTGGGAAAAATTAATTTTGAGTACATCTTCATACCCTGAGCTTATAAATGAAACTTCTGCGCTGTGTGAAGCCATAAGGCTTGTGTAGCGTACTTCCCTATTCAATGTATTCATCGTTAGCTGGCGACCCCGGTGGAAAAGCGACCACAAACAATAATAATAATGTATTCATCTATTATTTGAAGGTATTTATGTTTAGGCTGCGTGTACTTATCGTACGCATGTACGTTGCATGACTGTAAGGAAAAAGTTTGAAGTCCTCTAAAACAATAGAGGGTGGCGGGTAGTCTTACTTTCGCAGGCCTACAGGCCGGCGTGGCGTTTGCAGGGAGATAAGATATATCCTCATTGATGTCGCAGTCCGTGTTCGGTGAATAGTATGTTATTACCGCATTTTCCTTGTTAGACGCGTTTTAATTATTCATCAACGACGAGGATGTAATTCTGAATTGATGTTGCCTTTTCGTTTCGTGTTGTAAGGGTAAAAGTTAGAAATTGGGCAGAGAGTTTATACTTGAATTTAAAGTAAACAGTTCTGCTAGCTGGCGTTATCGAATTCTAATTTTGATTTATACTCGTTTAGAAGAAAGTTAGAAAAACCCGGACACTTAGAACTTAAATTCTTCAGCGTGGTGCTCAAATTATTCTAAACACCATGTGGTTTTGACGTGCTGACTGGATTACATTCTGATTATACTACTTCTAATCATGACCGGACTCCAATGTGTGGAGGCTATGATGAACTTGACGTGTATATCTCTCACCTAGGGTAGATTAAGCCGATTAGATAAAAGCAAAAGCTTGGATAAGAATAAGATATTTATTTCGTCAAATCGTAACATCTGTTTGAATTTTGCGTAGATAAAGACTCGATGGACTATTTCATGCAGGGTTGTGTGTGTTGGTGGGTCTCAGTGAAACACAACGGCCGCCCACGTAACTCGGGTGTTCCATCAGACTTGGTTGTAATTAGTTGACTTGTCTTCCTCTTCTCACCTGATATATATGCGAGACATGCTTGGTAGTAGCTCGTTCTCCGTCTTGATTGAACGGATGATGTTTAGGGTTCTTAAAACCTTGATTTTCTAACACGTTCTTTGTAATTAGTGCGTTTTGTGTATACTCTTCACTAAAGAATCAGCTGTGAGCAAAGACCTGTACATAATATGTATCTGTTTTTCTAATGGGAATTACGAACTATATTTTTTTGAGATCCAAGTCTATCGGAGGTGAAACATGACTTGTGTGTCCAATAAAGATGCTCGTCTCATCTCGCTGGAGTTCTGTTTTCATTTAAAAATAAGGTTCTTAGTTTTTTCTGACAACAGTTAATCCTCAACTGCTTAACTAAAATTGCTAAACACAAGTTATTTGTTGTCGAATTTGTGCCCTAATGTAATTTTTGAAGCTTTCTGCCGGACAGGAGTTCCGTCCCCATTCTGATGTCGGTGATTACCTGATGCCAGCGTCAGTCTAATGAGTCGTTGTGATATTTTTATTGAGTAAAACATGTTGGGGCAGTTATGGGTTAATTGATTCAAACAGGTTTGAATAAATCAGTTGAAACGAAATACAGTCCATGAAAAGGAAAAGATGAAGTTCATTTTTAACGAGGTTGTTGGTACATGAAACGCATTTCACTGTTTCCCAAAATGCCTCAACATGAGATCCTCAGCCGACATGAAACATGGGTAGCACATGGTAAGGGTTTAAAGCAAAATAAAAAAGCAAAAAAATTGTATTTCCAATAAAGTTGACACATGAAATGTGCGACGTGGGACATTCAAATGTCTTAACATTAAGATCCTTAGTTGATATCCCTCATGGGTATGGTAGTACCTGTCGATACAATCGATTGAGAGAAAAGCACGAAAAAAATGCGTTCCCCTCGTTGCGTCATTCTAATATTGATAATGCACATAAATACAAGTAATAAAGATTCTAGCGAAGCATTGTTGTAAACACTTGTTAGTGCGTACATACATTGAAATACGAGCATAGCAACAAACATCTGAGAAACATTTCTTGGTTGAAATAATCTGTGTTTAAAAATGCACAAAAATACTGAAGAAGAACGCTAGGAGGACAGTTTCTACTTAGTCTCACGTGAGCTTCTGCTTCTGCGGTGGCCGTTGAAATGATCCATGTATAAAAAGCGAATGGGTGTATATTTGAAACTAAATCTCATTTGGTCAGGAATTTGCGATTATTTTTTGTGAATAGATATCGAATAACTAAGAACTGATGGGACTTGCTTCACCTCCCAATTTTTAAATTTTCTCCCACAGTTATACTGGCTCAACAGATTATAGCGATTTGAGAACGAGAAAGGCCTAAATTTTTAGAATCTTCACTATTTGAACATCAGTAATGAGAACGGCTTCATTACGAAGAGTTTGTGGGGTATTCATTCCATTAGTTTTGCCAGATTTACTGCGTCAACGAACCACAGGAAGAGATTGACATGCGCGTATATTCACGTAATTGATTGGTTTTAAGAAAGTTTAAGCCCCCCTTCACCCCAACAAAGATGTTCAAAGAGAGGAAGGATGAAAGCACCATTTAGTATAAAGTTCAGGGAACGCTGAATCTACGCACAAGGTGCATAATAACTGTAAGCTAAGGAAAAAGTTCATGAAACAGGATGAAAGTTGACGGAGGAAGTAGTGGGTGCTGGAAAACAGCACAGGAGTGAACCGAAAATAGATCGTAACAAATTAAAAAACCCATTCTATTTCAACTGTACAAAACAGGATATATTCACGTAAGTCCACGAGGTGCACTAAAAACAAATGACAAACTCGAAGCAATGCAATTCAATACGATATTAATTACAATTCAAAACTGATATTGGATTCTCCTCTACAATTACATCTATGGAATGTACAACAAAATCATCAAAAACAATCGAATATTATTATTCTTATTATTATATAAGAGAGTTTCAGCCTCCCTTAACCACGACAAAGATGTTCTAAGAGAGGAAGGCACCATTTAGTATGGAGTTGAGGGAACGTG
>JACJUY010002965.1:20191-49660 GCA_014220935.1 Platorchestia sp. MABIK | reverse complement strand
GGGCCCGCCACCGCAGACCAGCTCACCAATCAGGGCCCGCCACCGCAGACCAGCTCACCAATCAGGGCCCGCCACCGCAGACCAGCTCACCAATCAGGGCCCGCCACCGCAGACCAGCTCACCAATCAGGGCCTGCCATCGCAGACCAGCTCACCAATCAGGACCCGTCACCCAGACCAACTCACCAATCAGGACGAGGGCGGAGGGACTGGGCGGCATGAAAAAAGTAGCAAAGAAGATGAAAGTCGCGGGGTAGACGCAGTTCACGCACGCCACGCCGTAGTAACGCAACCAATATGCCGGCATCACGCCGATGGATTGCCCTGTGACAACAAAGCACTATTTGTTGAGCGTCAATTTCATATGGCATTTTTGGTTAAAGTATTCCACTGATATGTTCACATATTGCACACTGTCATAGTGAAGATGAAGAAATGAGATGCCAAAGAAAGCACGTATGCACACACTCTACTTGAAAGAAAGGTTCTGAATAAATACGAATGGAGAACTCACCGAGGAAGAGAGACACCAAAGAAGGAAGGTACGGAGAACTCACCGAGGATGAGAGACACCAAAGAAGGAAGGTACGGAGAACTCACCGAGGATGAGAGACACCAAAGAAGGAAGGTACGGAGAACTCACCGAGGAAGAGAGACACCAAAGAAGGAAGGTACGGAGAGCTCACCGAGGAAGAGAGACACCAAAGAAGGAAGGGACGGAGAACTCACCGAGGAAGAGAGACACCAAAGAAGGAAGGTACGGAGAACTCACCGAGGAAGAGAGACACGGAGGCCACAAGAGTGAGGGGTCCCCGCATGACGTCATCAGATATCTCAACGATGTAGGCCATGCCTGTCACAGACACTCCTCCGTTCATGGCTCCGTTGAACACTCTGTCAAGGGTCTGAGCTGTTTTTCATTGGAGGTTTTTTATCCTACCGATGAATATTCGTGCAGTCGATGATAATTTTAATAAGGATTAGGAATAGGATAGGGCGGTAGCAAGGATAATAGAAGTTTCGAAGGCGTGTGTCAATACCAGTGATGTTTGAAGTCGACTATCACAAGTTCACTGTTTCAGGCATTTACCGTCTGACGCGTTGAGAAGGCAAGAAGATAATAAGAATAACAAGGTAGTTGCTTTATAAGGTATAATATCTTTGTGTGCATTATACACACTCTGTAAAATATTCACAAGTTGATATCCTTTCTTTGTTTTGAACATGTTAGGATACAGAGTTTTTTTTGTTAAGTATCAAGCCAAATGTTCTCGGGGAAGGTATCATTACAAACACTAACATGAGTAACCGACGTACTTGCGTATCTCACAGGCGTGCAATCGGCACAGCATTTACGAAGTAAAAGGTTCACTCTTACGCTTATGGTGCCACCTGGGGTCTGAAGCTGTGTTGAGGTGAAGGTCCAGCAACACACCAGCAGCCCACCAGCAGCCCACCAGCAGCCCACCAGCAGCCCACCAGCAGCCCACCAGCAGCACACCAGCAGCACACCAGCAGCACACCAGCAGCACACCAGCAGCACACCAGCAGCACACCAGCAGCACACCCACCTGAGAGCGAGGATGATCCAGGTATAAGGTGCGACAGCTATGCCCACCCACGACAGCACACCGACCACCGCGAAGGCTCGCATGGCGTTGATCTTGCCGACGCGGCGCGACATGACCGCCGCCACACCCACCCCCACCACAGCACCCAGGCTGGTCATGCTCGCTGGAACGTCACGTCGTCTTGTTTAACACGTTCCCCGTGTATTGGGCCACATGTGTACCATTCGGTGAATTTCTCATTCATGTACCGGTGTAATGACATCTCATCTGTTTCATGAACTTTTTAAAATATAGCTGGTGTCAAACAAGGTGGAATATTATCGTGCAATTGCACTTTCATGTTTCATAGAGGAAGGATGAAAATGTATTCGAGCAGTAAAGTCGACTTTTCAATTTTACTTGTTACAACCTAACCAAACCAACCGTTAACAACCGCTGTATACGCGTTAACACGTTCACTACGTTTCCGCAGTCGTTAACGGTTCGTTTGGTTAGATCGTTGGTAGCCGAATAGGGAAGTCGACTTTACCGCTCCAACACATTTTCATCCTTCCTAAGAAATATGACAAATACAATTGCACGATAACGTTTCTCCACGTATGATACCATGCAGTTATTCTTTAAAAAGGACAAAAAACAGATGAAAGGTATTCATTTATGCCGGTATGTGACTGAGCAACTTACCTGGAGGTACACAAATGTGCCAAACGCAGGAAACGAATTAACTATCTTATGTTTCATCGTTAAATGAAATTCAAGGCAAGCTGCTCGCACCTACGCCGTGATGTGCTTTGGTTATGGCCTTGTTTTAGTTAGGGCGCGAGGCAGGCCAAATGTCGCCGTCCAGGGTGCCGCTTTTTCTTTTTGAACCGAGACCTCACGTTTGGGCTGTTTCTAAATAAAGTTTAAGCGTTAAGCCCACTTAGCGTTTGACAGGTTAGATAAGTTTGTTTTAAGCCTCCCCAACCACAACAAAGGTTCAAGCCACAATAAAGGTTTCAAGCCTCCCTAACCCTAATAAAAGTTTTAAGCCTCCCTAACTACAACAAAGGTGTTCTCAGGAGAAAAAAGGATGGCACCATCTTGAATCAAGTCGAAAAAACGGAGAATCTGTGCAGCTGGGGCATCCCCACACCATGCACTTAGAAACAGCAAGCATGAAGTGCCTCAGACGATATAAAAGGTGAAGACAGGGATAGGAATTGAATGAAAAGCCATAAGTGAACTTAAAATAGGTTGTCTAGCAAAACTAAACTATTCTATTCTATTTATACAAAGGTTGAGCCACCTAACCTTCAGCTCGAGACCTAATGCACACTTTTCCTACACACGAGCGCTCATTCCTATGAATGATGAATGAAATGCCTGTGTCAACAAGAGTTTTTTCTGTGTACCGGATGATTAATTTTTGGGACATAATCGTCTGATGAGGATTGCTGGAGAATATTCGGATTGAATTTTAAATAAAAATTAAATATTTAGTTTTGTCCCGTAAAAATAGAAGCAAACCTTTGGCGTTACACAGTCGTAGAAATTTCCTCAAGCATTAGAGAAGTGCTTCAAACGCAGTGCCGTGGAAGGAGAACTACTGTTATTTGGAGAGTTTCTGTACAATCTTGGATAACCGTGCACCCTCCCCTGTGGCTCATCCTACACAGATGTACCTTCAAAGAGATATCACCTTGGCCCAGTGGTTAAGAACACGCCCTTAACAAGTCGTCGGCAGTTCGAATCCCTGCGCCGTGCGGTGATTTCTCCCCGTTGGGAAAAAGAGAGCACTCAGGCACAATTCCCTACTCTACTACCCAGATGTTGGAAATAGGTACCGGCTTGATCGGGGGTAACCGTCAATACGTCCTGGTGTTAGTTATAAGACATCTGAATAACCAATATACAAGATGACATGTCAGGCTTGAGTGATTGGAATAAAGCATCCTATATGAGTTGAAACCCTCTTCTTTGTTTCCCATCACGTAAATAATTTGCTTTACACACAGCAATGGTTCACAGGATGCGTGAGGCGTCATTTAAAGTGTGCCACTTCATGACATAAATGCCGTGGCTACGTTAGAGGACAATGGATCATATTCCATCAACAAATGGTGAGTTATAGGTCACATGTTGAGATTAAACACCGTAAAACAGTGGCTTATAACTTTCTAAAAGACCGTCACAGTTATGGAATATCTAAAGGTAGGCCAAAAAATTTCACTAGGTTCGAGTGAAAGAATCTGTAGTGTTGTCCATCAATATAGGGGACGATCTTCGAAATATATTGAAGCATTTAATGACGCTGATTGGAGTCTAATGAATATCAGGCGGCACTTCAGGTAAAATGATTTAAAATCAAAATACGTCTACAAGAGCCTCGCCTGCGTCCACCTTCCACAGTAAACCGTTTTTAGTTTCGCCAGAAAGCATCAAACATAGGACGTTGAAGATGGAAGATTCTTGTTTTTTTTTGTTAAGAAAAATTAAACCTAGAGAGTCCTGATGGTTTTATCAACATTGGCACGACAAAAAGTTGCTTCCTGAAACGTTTACTACGCGGCCCAGTGGCAGAGGTTCCGTCACGGTGTGGGGTGCCTTTTCCTCCAGAAGTGCTTGACTTCAATCTGAGCTGGGTCGTCAAGCGGCGGCTGGTTTTGTGCACATGTTGCAGAAAACATCCATTACGACGGAGAACTCGTTTCTATGGTAATGGGTGATTCTCCACAAGGAGAAGAAGGTCCCTTCTTTTTCTTTATCTAGCCAATTCTCTAGATCAGAATCCGACGGAGAACGTTTGGAGATGGAGGGTAACGAATGTCTACAAAAATGAACAACAATTTGAGTAAATGATTTTCTGATACCATCTTCACTACTTGACGTTCGCTGCTCCTAACCTCATTTGAAACTCTCATTTCAACAATGCAAAAAATTTTGAGCTGGTCACCAAAAATGAAGGTATGATTCATAACTTTATCCTTTATTTCGTTAAATTCAGTTTCCTTGTATAAGAATTGAAATTTTTGAGTAACGGTTCTAAAATCTTTGATCAGCTCAGTTGTTTCCGATGGGATTTTCTAATTAAATTGATGAGCCAAATTGCTTTCCTGCTCCAACCTATATCTCAGTCAAAGAATTTGCTTTCATTGTGAATCTTTTGAAATCCCCCAAAAATTCAGTTTTTTAACTGGTCCTAAACTTGAAACCAGGAGTGCATATCTCAGTATTTGAGAAAAAAGTTGTTTCAAACTATTTTACTAACTATCTGCTGATCATCGCAACACCTAAGACTTTTCCTCGAAATGTCGTTCACTCATTCAACCACCCAAAAAGGATCGCATTATGCATGTGTATATATATGTATACAGACCTAAAAGATCTTTCTGCGTGTCGGAGAAGTGCATGGGCGTGCCGTAGACGTTGGACGCGTCCCGCTGGAGGTCCGGCACGAGGACGGACGGGAACGCCAGCGCGGTGCCGGCGGCGATGGTGCCGAACGCCATCATCAGCGCGACCGCCGTCTGCCCAGAGTTGTATTTCAAATTAACAATTGGGCCGCAATTGGTTTAACTGAAGTTCAATATTCACCTAAAATTTAAAACCAATTGTAGTAAGCAATTTTGAAAATAGCAAACATTTGCTGGACCATGCCTTCATTTAGCTTAAATCGAATTTGTGTGAAAACTGAGTTTGAGACTACTGATCGGTCAGCAGCATTACGAAAACCTCCTCCGAGTACACCGGTGGCGCACGTTGCAGCCAAAGTGTTTATAGTTGCCGCCTGCAGAGAATTAGTTGAGTTACAAGTTAGTTTAAGCGTCCCTAGCCAGTGTTCCCAAGAGAGGTTGCACGCACTATTTGGTGTGAATTTAGGGAGATTTAAGATTATAAGCTAGTTTAAGCCTTCTTAACCACAACAAAATTGTTCACAAGAGAGGAAGGTGACGCCATTTACTATGGAGTTAGAGGAACATAGAATCTATGAACCACACCAAATCCTCTGCACTTAGAAACAGTAAGTTAGCGATGAAGCTAATGAAACAGCATAAAGATAAAAGTAGAAGAAGAAAATTAAAGATGCTGAAAAACAGAAGAGCAATGGACCGGGAAAAGCTGGTCTGGAACGAAACCGTTAAGGGGGTCAACCCATGGATTTTTAAATTTACTTTATTTCAACAAAAGAAAACCTAACTCTCGGTGCGGGATCACGCATCTTCCCCGTAGCGGCACTAGTTCTCACATGTACAATTGTTTTATCTCCCTAGGAGGATCGGGAGGGGGTGGAGCTTTATCTATTTAATTGATTTCATTTCATGAATAAGTTCACAAAAACATTAACACACAGCTCGTCATTCAGTTTCGGCCCACCATAAATAACATGGTAAACGTCGCCATGCATGATAAGAGAATTAATTCATTTGAGTTCATGCATCTCGTAGAAATGAAAGGCGAAATAAGCGCAACGCAGAAGCAGACGTGATAATCTCAAAGTTTGGTGCGCCGTCCAAATCCACGAGAGAAATGAGTAAAAATATGAATCTTAAGTATTATTAACTAAATTAGTAGCAATTTTTTCCCATTGCCACTGCTAGTTAACACTTCTGGTGGTTGTCTATTTGTTTCCCTAGAGCAGAGTTGTTTCCCTAGACAGAAGAGACATAATAGACCCGCCACTCGTATCGAGGTCACATATCTGAACAAGTCAGTGGCTTGCTTTAGTCGCAACCTGATCAGAAACTTCAAATCAGAGAAAATTATTCTTCTATATTAAGAAAACGATTCGGAGTCCAGCTCCATCATCAGTACAAAAAACTAATTATTATGTCTTTGAAATCAAAGATTAACGTACAGTGAATGGCACGTATTAAAATTTATTATGAGATGCAAACTAAAATGCGTCACAATAAAAACACTCGAAGCGGATATAGAAAATGAAATTGATATCGTTATAAAGAGGTTTTTATCTATTTATTATTTCCAAATGGTATGAACTGTCTATATTGCTCAGATCAGGGTTTTGCTTGGAAAAATGTTATAACTCTTAAAATCATGAGGTCACTATTGGGGTCGAAGAAGTTCAAAATTTTGAAATCGGCAGAAGATATAAGGACATTGCATTTTTCGGCGTAATTCGGCATTGCGATGGGTTCGCTAACTGATTCTCGGCACGGCAGCTTCTCCCCGATGCTCTGCCACTCTGATGTAGAAATTTTGTGACGTCATTCCGACGTACAATGATTTGTACTGCACTATAACTGTAAACCAAAGAGGCTCGCATATTAACGGGAAGCAGATTTTTCAACCGGAAAAAGAAGCAACCTTAAAGTAATTAACCAGAGTGACACGTAAATAAAATTAGAGAAGGATTTTGCACACAGAAATTTTAATTCATGTGACAATTCCTCAGATGGTGCCCCAAAATAGAGAAGAACACTATGAATGGTCTTTTTAGTTTTCAGTAACAGCTTGTGACGAGTGTTGTTTCGAAAAAATTCTTAATTTGCGAATTAAGGTCACTCAACGGAAACCCCTTATCTGTAAAATTTGCACGTAAACATTCGAATTCATAATGAACATTTTTGAAAGCTCAATATACTTTGGAGCCCATATTGATCCGAGTTAGAATACAATTAATTTTGAACCCTGTTGAGCAAAAACTGAAGGAACTGGAGCCTAATCCTGTGGGCTCACGATGCACTGACGTGTGAAGCTGATTTTTGTCTTTCGTCGCGAGATAATCTAGAAAGGCCAAATGCTGTGATTTTACATTTCCACGGTTAATTTAATTGATTTGTGCTCAAAATTGTGTTGGTTCAAAAACTGTTCCACAAGTGACGGATGGCTAAAAAGGACTTAAGTGTCGTCCACGTACCGATTGTAGAATACTGGTTAAAATTACAGACATTCGTCTAACCCATTTCGCTCCATGAAAACACACAAAAATGTTAGCTAGTGTCCTACAATCGGTACATGGACTACCCTTTTTTTCTT
The DNA here is from genome assembly GCA_014220935.1 of Platorchestia sp. MABIK. Taxonomy (NCBI): domain Eukaryota; kingdom Metazoa; phylum Arthropoda; class Malacostraca; order Amphipoda; family Talitridae; genus Platorchestia; species Platorchestia sp. MABIK. Next base: position 42,111 of record JACJUY010002965.1, on the reverse strand, counting down.
TTTAGTCATCCGTCACTCGTGGAACAGTTTTTTAACCAACACAATTGAATAAAATAATTTTATTCGATTCTGGTCTCACGGTGCATTGCGAACAAGAGCCAGAGATTAGCTCGAATTTATGACGATGTCATAAATTAGAAACGCAGGCTGTATAATTCAGTCTTGGATTTTGGATTTTACGAAGACGTTATAAAAAACTAACCGCATGCTCGCCCATCCGCTCGGGAAGGCCGCCTGAGACTCACGCTGGGGACCGTCGATCATAAATTTATTAAAGAAGGAAACCAGGTATCGTCCTTGTTCGATCGGTTTGCTGTATCAACCATGACCGAGAAACCTAGAGCACACCGGAAAAGATACTCCCCTCCCCGGTGTAGTCATGACGCTGTCGTGGCTCTGAGAAAATCATTTCGGGTCGAGCAGTGCGAGGTAGCAGTCAAGGGGCGAGCCGGATAGGTCAATTAGGTCTATCGCGAGTTCAGACTCTGATAATTTGCGAGTACCACGATTACCAAGAAGAGCGAAATCTAAGCCCAGGGTTGTCTTGTTATGACGAAGTCGGTACCGGTTCAGTATCTCGGGATTGTGTTCCGGGTGTGCTCTCGGAGGGATGGACTTCATTGCTCGGGTTCCACTTTGGCGATTGCGAAGGTTGTAATATCATAAAGCGCTCATGCAGTCGAAGTCATTGTCGAGTCGGTACGGTTGTTGAGTCTCCGTCCGCGTGTGCTCGTCTTCCATTTCGTATTTACAGCCCATACATACATTCATGAATATCTGTCGCGTCGAATCCTTACCCTTTCACTTGCAAGAACCACCACTTGATGTATGTGCCTAAACTCGGCCTGCGCTACCGAAGACGTTTGATATAAGAGGTAGGGGTGTACGTAAAGGCTACCGCTTGCGTGCCAACGACACCCGGATATTTCTAGGATAAATTAAACTTCATTCCTCATTATAAAATTTGATACAACTGCCTCTGGTGGCAGTGACCCTTCTTTCATTCATTTAACTTTATTCATTTAATTCAGAATTCATTTCATTCACAATCATGAGCACAAATCAATTAAATTTATCGTTGAAATGGAAAAGAACAGCATTTGGCCTTTCTAGATTATCTCGCGACGAGGGACAAAATCGGTTTCACACGTCAGTGCATCGCAAGCCCACTTTTACAGGATTAGGCTCTAGTTCCAGTTTTCGCTAAAAAAGTTTCAAAATTAATTGTAGGCAGACTCTGATCAATAGGGGTTGCAAAGTATGTTCAACTTTCAAAAATATCAATTGTAAATTTTCTGCTCATATTTTACAGCTAATGGGTTTCCGTTGGGTGTCATTAATTCGCAAATTAAGAAATTTCTCTTGAATCAATACATGTCACAAGCTGGTAAAGAAAACAAAGACCATTTATACTGTTCATTTCTCTATTTTGGGGCACTGTCTGAGAACCTGTCACCACAATTGAAATTCCTGTGAGCAAAATATTTCTCTAACTTTCATTTACGCGTCACTCTGGGTAATAATTGTATAGTTGCTTAAAAGTCAAAGGGTTAATGTGTAGCGTTTGGTAATAATCGAATTTGTAGTTTTAGGTACCTAAACATAGTTAATGAGATGTAAACGAGCAATTTTTCTTCTATGCACTTTTCGTCGGAAATGAGTATTTGACGAGTTATAGCGGTAAATTACTGACCCCAACTCTAGTCGTTGAAGCGGAAAGAAATTCATCGAGGGCGTTGTACGGCAGCACTACAATGGACTCTCCCCTTCGACGCGCCAGTTAGATTGAAGCTGCGGTGATTACTATATAGATGTGTTTCGTGTCAGTCGGATTATTTTGAAGCAATCGGGAAATTCATAGGAAAAAATGATGAGGCAGTTGCATTCCTGAAAGATCACGGTATTTTACTGAAGTAAGTGATTTGTCCAACGTGTAATAACCTGTGTTGGGATGAAAAAAAGAGAAATTTGTGGCGGTGTACCGGTTCATACTTAATTTCAAAAACGAAGAAATTAAGAAATTAAATTAACTTCTGGTCATTATTGAATTTAGGCCTTTCACGGAAATAAAAAATCCGTTCCACAAAGTCACTAAAGGAACTCATTTAAAAACGTTTTACATGAATGACATTCTGCTCGCTGATGCGTTATTTTTGAGTTATTCAACTTTGAAGTTATAAGAACGTCGGATATAAAAGTGAAGGAACGGACACGTAAATATGCTGTAAAACGGTATTAACGTAACGATGGGTGAGGTTCGGGTAGATTATGATAGGTTAGTTGAATAAACTTACCTAAAATAACATTAATCAACCTAAAATAGCTTACCTTAACCAAACCGAGCCGGGTCAATTTCCCCTAAGAAGTGGGCGTGTCCCGCTAGAAAATTGGGCGTCACCCAACAATGCGGCGACTAAGCAACCGATCATATAATGTTATTCCTATCTGAACGTAATTATTGTTATATCTCAAAAATAACGCATCAGCGAGCAGAATGTCATTCGTGTAAAACGTTTTTAAATGTGTTTCTGTAGTGAATCTTTGGAACAGAATTTTTAATTTCCGTGAAAGGCTTAAATTCAATATTGACTATAACAAATCCTATCCCATTGTTGAGGTCCCATAACGAAGCTAAAACAATTGAAATATTTTATGAGGAATAAAATTTATAAGGCTGTGGGCCAGAAAACGTAGATCGTCTACCACCACTCAAGTGAAATTGATTTTTGGCAATCATAACCTAAGTGCATTTGGTAGGCTCGGCTTATTTAAAATCCCCCATACAGTAAATACACTTCTATACACCAAGTTTAGCTACATCGTCCATCACTCATATCATAAAAACTGACAAACTGGAGCTGTATACAGTTTTCACACCTGATACGGCCGGCCGCTTAGCCACTGTCTGTCCCGCGGCTCGCTCACGGAGTAACTGTTTCTCTTGGCGTCAACGGAGAAGCTCCAGATTCCGCCCTTGCCATTGGTGGCTTGCAAGCGGTTGCCCCAAGTTGCGCCCTTGTGACTCGCTAAACGTTCGCCCCCTCGAGAGCTGGGCTTCAACGAACTGTTTCCGTTTCTTTGGAGATTCTTTTCATTCTCAAATAAATTCTTGTTTTTAAGAGGTTGTTGGAATTTTACCCTTGTTGTACTGACACTGATTCCATTATCAGAGTTTTCAGTCTTGTGAGGAATGTTTTTAGAATGAGTTTCACTTGATAGGGACTTTTTACCCGAAAGAACACTTTTTTCTGGTCCTATGGAATGCCAATTTTTAGCGCCAAAATTCAAGTTTCTGAAATAATTATTTTTCTTGCTCTCAGAGCTTTCATCGCCAGCTGGTGAGTTGATTGTCTGTAATACCGACACTGGCTGCAGAGGGGTAGAATTTTTGTCGTTTAACTCACTTGTTTCTTCATTATTTCTCGTCCCTGAAAAATGATTTTTTTCAGCATTTTGCAGAATAGAGATTTCGTTTCTACGCTTTCGACTTTCTTCGTCGCATTCTATTTGTCCTTTTGACAAATCCTCGTTTTCCATGTCTTCAAAAGCTGGCAATTCGACAGCTGATTTACTTCTGAATTCTCCACTTTCATACGAGAAATTTCCTTCACATTCAGATCTCAGTTTTTCCTTTTCGTTTTCTAGTGCTTTGAGGCGTTCTGCATGATTTACTTCCGCAGCAGTTCCGGTCAGATGCCCTGAGCAAGCGTCCTGTTCGTCGCTGATGAAACATACGTTGGTCGCCATGGCATCCAAATCTAGTCAATCTAGACAAAATGGGAGAAGAAAAGTCAAATTAGTGAGACAAACATAAAAAATATCTATTATCAGGTGCCAAAACAAATTAAAATTTCCAAAACTTTACACTCTGAGAACTCACTCATAACTTTAAGATTTGAGTACTAAGTTTTGAAAACTAAAGAAAACAGAAAGAACTTGCTACAAACATTCTCCCATGACTCATCAGGTTGTCTTTTCTAAATATTTTGGTTCATTCATCACCCAATTTTTTCAGTTATTTTGCCCTCGACTCTGAAATGATTTTTAAATCACTCCTCACATTTCATTGTTCAAATCATCAAGTCACTCATGCAACAGTGCAGCTCAAAAGTTCCTTGAGACGTGTGTTTTTAAGACACTTCTATTTCTATGACGCTAGTTAGAGCAAAGATATGTTTATCTTAAAGCAATTTTTACTTAAACGCATCGTTTACTCAAAGCACCGATCTTCGATTTTTCTATATATTTCGCACACATGCACGCAATTCTCATTCTTTCATCTTCAAAAGCTTCATTTTTCACGCGTAGTCCAAAGTTACGCATTGAAGATGCAAGATATCAGTGCGGGGCCCATCATTCTTGACATTTGAAGACTCGCATATCAATTTTTATCGTTTCCGAATCGATGAGAGATGAGAGAGAGATTTTCCTGGATCTGATCATATCAAATTGAGGATGTAAAGCTTCTAATTCATCATTTCCAGCACAGAATTTCGTCCAATAAATGACACCATATTAAGGCATAAGAGCCACCGCTATCACCGGCCACCTCGCCGTGGCAAGGTGATGACCGTGGTGATGACGGCCTGCTTTGAGGACGATTGTCCCTTGGCTCTGTGCCAGCCACACTACCGAGCCTCGTGGTGGCAGTCCATTTTAAGGAAGATTGCTACCACGCTGCTACACTGTCAAGCCTAAATGAAATCTTATAAATGGTATCTTTTAAATATTCGGAAATGGAATCTTATAAATACTCGTGCTCTCGTCGGGTACCGCACAGCCAAAGTGCGATGACGATATGTCCAAGGATAGATTGCTCCAGTTAAAAATGATTGGTCATTTGGTCTCCTGCTACCTCACTGTAAGACAGCCGTAGCCTATGTTGAGGTCGACTGCAAAGACGCTACAGCACTCTCGAGCCTTTTGATGACCGGTGTTACTGATGGTTGCTCCCAAGCTTTCCGGATAGTGAACAGTCCTGCCTTATTGGTAGTTTGCACGAAGGACAATTGCTTCGTTGCTCGCTGGCAACCACACAGTCAGACCTTCGCGGTAGTCTGTACAAAGGAGAATTGGTTCCCAACTTTTTTGGCCACCTCACACTCGAGTCGTCAGGCAGTCGCAGTTACTCTCGAGTGGGGATGACAAGTGAAAATTTATCGTATTTATCAGGCCGTTGGAGAGGGAATTAGCAGTCGCACCTACGTGTCACAAGATAGCAGTTTAATAAACTGCTTCTGGTGTTCGTCACAACTTTGTCTCACCAAGGCCACGATTGCATAGCACAGCGCTCGTGGTGTTACAAACACTTGAATATTTCTGGGTTTAATTTGAAACACGAAACGTGATTAACAAGGGTGACTTATTAGACTCGCAGTGAATGCTGTCAATGCTCCTTATTTCATTTGTTTTATCGATGATCTAGTGAGAGCGCTTATCATTGCGTTCCCAGTAAAATTCACTTAACATTTCCTCCATTTCACCTGATTTTAATGACCGCTAAAAACAACAATTTACATCATCGTAGGAGCAATATTAATAATAGTTCACTTGACCGTGGTAACAATATTAATAATGATTTAGAAGATCATTATTACAACGATAAAATACGGTTATTACATAACCGTAAGAGTCTATCATAATTTCATCACTTCACTTGATATTACCCTAATAAACTCGCCTGGTAAACGCGCCGCATCTCCGCCGAATGTCTACGGTAGAATCGAAAATTCATCATCAATTCCTCATGCCTCGCCTTTGATAGAAATGGCCCGCACAAGCTGAACGGACTTGATTTCTTTCGCTGAGGATGTCCAAAAATAGTGCTCATATATGGTCCTGCCACCTCTCCATGGAAGCACACTCAAGCGATCCCTTTCAAGGAGGTAGTGTGTGTTCCATCCACCAATTTGAGAGCTCTAGTCTGCACTCACGCAAAGTTTCTACTCAATCTCACGAGGGTCTAGGAATCGCTTCTCGGAGCATGTCTTGAGATATTAAGTTAGGTAAGTTACATAAAATCGTACGTACAATCATAAACATAAATCATATCTGCTTTATCCCCATTGTGGCTAATATCTTCCTGAACAATTTTGAAGATGAGTTTTTGAAATCATGTCCAGAAAATTTTAAACCAGCTAGTGTTTTACCGAAGATATCTTGACGATACGTTTATCCTTTTCAAAAAAAGCGTAGATTCAGAGCATTTTTTTCAGTATTTTTATCAATGTCATAGGAATATCAAATTCACATGTGAACTAGAAGTGAATAATAAATTGTCATTTTTAGATGTAAAAGTTACAAGATCTGGATACAAATTCACGACTTCAGTGTTTAGAAAAGCAACTTGTGAGGTATGCACAACACAGGGGAGTCTCCTTTTGCACCGGCTGTAACCTGACCAAACCATCCAACTCATCTATAAGAGAACACTGTCTGAAGAAAATTGATATTTTTAAAAGCACAAATGTTTAAATTTTGGATTCAACATCATATTTGTCCGATCTCCGCATTTTAGAGTCGATATACATTTTAAAAAACCGTCCGTCAATAAATGGATGGGATACGACGGTGAAACTTTCCATTGTTTGTTTATATTTTGTATGGTTTTTGTTTTATCATGTCTTTTAAATTTCATTGTCTTACATCAGGTCTATCCAGAAGATTTATAGTTACAATGTTTTAATACTTCGATTTATTGTATTTCAGAATACTGAAGATGGATTTTTTATAATCCGAAACGTTTGTTTTTAATCATGATATTCTTAGCCACTTTGGTTTTCCTTTCATTCTTTCGTCACATTCTTTCAACCCAGTTCCAAAGCGTTGCGTTGACAAACTTTGACTTTTTTCTCCGTGATTGGCCGTGAAAACCCTCCTACGAATGATAGATCATTAAACGTGTGCTTCAGGAGATCTACGTTGCAGGACCCTGATAGATGATATCACAACATGGCTCTCATTACTCCCCTAAATGTTTTCGTTCAATTCCTTATCGAACTTCTTAATTACAACTCAGTCACGGCTAAGGAGATGGAACTGCTTTCAAAACACGTCATCGTGAAATACCTCCTCAACTGCCCTATTCCACATTATCCACTAGGTCCAACACTGCCCCACTTCGCCGTCGCCAATTTAATGAGCAATCGCTTCGGTGCTTCATCTATGTTGTCATCCCATTAAATCCTCAAAATCAAATTTTCTCCGAGACCGCAACCTTTATAGCGCCCCCTGCACATGCCCTGTGGCTGCTTTCTGAAAATGTCTATGAGAACATATCATCATAGTGTTCCTGCGGGTACGATGTCATGGAGTCGAGCGCTTTCTCATCAGTGTGTAACCTTCTCCTTCACTCCCAATGATCATACACCCAATGTTTATACATACCCTTATGTAATTTTTGAGCGAAATTTTGCGACAAAAATGTGTGTTTTTTCAATTTCTACCACAAATAGAGTGAATTTCACGCATTCAATGATCAAAATGATTTCGTTAGAACTGGTCTGACACGGATTTTTGACCATATCACGAAGTTAATTTTCTGGAAAAAATCGTAATGTGACTTATGTTATTATGTAATTTTTAAGCGAAATTTTGCGGCAAAAATGTGTGTTTTATCAATTTCTAACACAAATAGAGTGAATTTTTCGCATTCAATGATCAACATGAGTTCGTTAGAACAGGTCTGACACGGATTTTTGACCATATCACGAAGTTAATTTTCTGGAAAAAATCGTAAGGGTACCATTTCAAAATCATGAATTTTACTCATGGGTCACATAAGACACAAATTACATCACGTTGCTTCTCTCAAACAGCCCTTGACTCGGTCTCGCTCTAGGCTTGCAGAATACCGCTTCTCATCGCTAGCTGTTATCTCTCACAGGTCGGTAGCGGGGGCCATATTCACAGATGGGCCACCGACCGCTAGTCTCCACCCACACACAGCTCATGATAGTCACTTGCATGCTAGTCCGAAATGAATGGTAGGTGCCACACCTCCTAGAGAACCTGGCGGACCTGTGTCTTCACATAGCAGGAGTGAACTCCATCCCGATTCCTGCTTCTTAGAAGCTTGATCTTATTTTTCTCGATGCGTATGCTTGCCTAATAAATTACTTGTGTTCATTTGAAATACCTTCGTAACTGTCATACCTATCCACGTACAGTGACCCCTCGACTATTCCATTTTGACTTTCAAGGAAATGACCATATTTCTTTTTCACCTACATTTAATTAAAATATTACTCTGCAGATTTCGGGATGTTCCTTCCGACACGCACCCTCTCTGTGGCATCTCATTACTTGCAATTTTTTGCTTTCTATAAACATGAATGGCGATGTAGTACCATTGAAGTCCTCCAATTGATGGTAGATCATGCAAATTTAGCGCCTAATCTCCCAACTTCCATGGAGAAAATCCCATAGTGTCCACTTCGACCACATCGAAATGGCGGCCCGTGTGCGCATGTAACTTAATGATGAAATTGAACGCTGCTTTTCATTTCTCTGAATGTAGTGTCGTCTTTGCCTCCTTCTCTGAAGGCTGTGGGAAATGGTGCTTCTGTGCCTCACGCTCCACACAGGCAGGTGGAGACGGCGTCCAAAGGAAGGCCTGACGCACCTGGCCAACACCTCACGAGCTTCGCAGGCGATGCGCCTAGTTCCAAATGAGGAGGCGGAGCCACAGCTCTTGCCTAGTTGGCGGGGGTTGTTGGGACTAGGCCGCCACAGATTGCGGCCTATAAGTTATGACTCACTTTTCTCAATGAGTATGTATGTATGCCTAATGAAATCCACGTATTAAAGGAATATATTCACAGTTGTTTTATTTGGCAATTTGAATTTTCGTTTATACCATTTCCGTTTGGATTTCCGTTTGGATTTTTTACTTAGCTTTTTTCATTCGGATTTTTTTATCTGGACGTAGATTCGGCCATCCAAGATAATAAACATATTTATTCCTCAGCGATATAAGCGTGAAATTACGACTTCGATATTTCCAAATGTTTTGTACAATGGGCCACCTTCTTCAGCACCTCATCACTGCAATTCATTTCTTAGTTCCAGCCTCTATGGGTGTCTATGGTCATCGAATGGCTGCCATGGATGAGATTATGAAGAGCGTGCGTGCTGTCTCAGCCGTGTGGAGTCTGCAGCAACTGGAGCAAGAGGCCAAGTATTTGACACAAAAAAACATATCCAAATCATGACCCTAATGTATGAAATGACACACGGCTCTGTTTAAAGCTTGCTGTTTTTCTCTAAATGTACTGTTCCTTTTGTATCAATTGCTAAACAGGGGTACAGATGGTGGGAGGGTCTACAGCCCCCCAAACCTACACCCCCAACCTACACCCCCTCCAAAAATATCCACCCCCTTTCTCTAAGCCTACACCATCCCAAACCTACACCCCCCCACTCCTATACCTCCCCAAACTTTCACCCCCAAAGCCTCACCCCCAAGCCCAACCTAAATCAAATTCCTTGAACTTCCCGTGCTGGACTCCGTGTTTATAATACCGGAAAAATGTATGAACAAATTGAGGGTCTCTGTATGAGTTTACTTTCAGGGCACACGTTTGCCAATATTTTCATGCGCCATAAAGAAGAAAAATGTCTGGCAGAATGTCCTACAGATTTTAAACCTAAATTCTAGCGCAAATGTATCAACGATCCGTTTCTATTGCTTAGAGACCCTCGTTGTTCACCCTTATTCAGAGACTATTTGAATTTTAAGCCCCCGTCTATAGAATTCAATAATGAAGTGAAATGAAAAATTGTTTATCTATTTTGGATTAAGAAATAACAATAAGTGGCAATGCGCTAAGTTTATCAGTTTTTTCTGAAAACTTCCTTCACTGGTTTGGGCTTGAGCTTATTTAGCTTCTGCACCGATAGATTCAAAATAATACCATGAAGACATAATTGAATCGTGAATTCAATATTTGTCCAAATTCCGTCGATCTATGTGCTGAGTTTTCTTTCCTGTAAAATTTTCCACAAAAAAAGGGGATCTTTCTTCCATTGTCCATGTTCATATTAAAAAACTCCTAGCTAAGAATTGCTCAGTTACTGATGCTGTTATAGAACCGCTGCAACGTCTCTGTTGCTATTGTTAATATTTCGGATGTTACACAGATTAAATGTCTCGAGATTTGTAAATTCTTTTTAAAGGTAATTTTTCTACAATGAAATTGTGTATTATGTCTGTTAATTCACTTAAAATTGTTTTTTTTTGTCACAAGGACGTGGTTCATAAACAGATGCGGGCATCCCTTGTGCAAAAGTTTAGTTGTGTACAGTGTACATCTGGCTATGTCGGCATGACAACTTAGCCATTCTACATTAGGATTGCCCAGCACCGTAGTCAGCTACCTTAGCGGAAGACCTCTGACCCAACCGCCTCATCCATCATCCGCCTTCACAGCGAGCGGTGTTTTGACCATATAACAGGTTAGAATTTTTTATTTATGCGGAGCGTAAAATGATCTTATGATTTAGATTTACGCATTTCTGAATCACTTTATATTTCCAGAGGAAATCCGGTTTTCAATTGCACTAAAAGTTCAAATCCTATTTCAAATTTACTGGTAGATTTTATTGTGTCCTTGTATTTTATGCAAAGACGGATTTTTTCTTTTTCTTTCAATTTTTCAGACTACTTACTGAAGAGGGAGCTGGTCTCCGAAATATTTTATAGAGCTGACACTGTGAACATATTTCATTTTCATCTTTTATAAAATCTTTATTAAATACGATTTCAATTCTTAGCACATTCTTCGTTCTTACAATTCTTGATAGCAAAGAATAGGTCGGAGCGGCTACAGCCCAAAGCTGGCGCAGGTAGTGGCTTGGTATCACAAGGAAAGTGCTTCTTAGAGCCTCTCATTTCGCTGGTTCATTTACATTGAAACGTTTCACACCTTTCTGATCGAATTCTTTCTTCGCGATCTAAAATCAGGTATGCTTTTTGATTTCATTTTTAAAACTATTCTCCTATAGTTATCCACATCTCCTGTTTAAAGTTTTCATTTTCTATTTTTTATAGCATTGTTCGGATCACAATAGGACACCATCTGTACATACGCGTCATTTACGATGTCAGATCAATGATAGCAGTGACTGATTCATTCGTAATGAGCTTCAAATCTTTTTCTTACAAGGTTTCAAAAAAGGCAGTAAATGTCGGTTATCATTCGTGGCTATATGAATAGTTTCATCAGAGTTTGACCTCTGATTAAGAAATACATTTTTTTTCAGAAATAAGACAAATTGGTCTGATGCATTCGAAGTTAAAATAGATTTGAGAGAATCCACTGTCGTCATTAATTACTTCCTTGGCCCCATGTCTAGTAGACCAGCCGTCACGAATTGGGTCACATTGCTCATGCACACCTATTACTCAGCGTTTAACCCGTATTTACTTATAATTGTTTTTTAAAGAGGTGAAATAATTAAATACTAGCAGTGCCGCTAGTGTTAAGCCTAGTGCCGCTGACTGTAGATGATTATGAAGAAACGTTACCATTTGGTCTCCGTGTGACGGCGGCCTAAGGGAGGAACAAGCAGAATATATAGATAGTTCCTTATAAATCACTTTCCTGTCAATTTATTGCATATCAATTAAAAAAAAATATTTATCTGAAATGTTTCTTACAAAGTGGCTAATGAGGCAAGGTGTGTAATGTTTTTCTCATAGATATTTGCAAGAGATCGTATCCATAATACAATGGGGCAAAATTAAATTTTTCCCAACGCCATTACGGAATATGAAGTACTTAATTTTACCCTATGCCAAAACGGAAAATGAAGTACTTTTTTTGCCCTATGCCATTACGGAATATGAAGTACTGAATTTTGCCCTATGCCATTACGGAATATGAAGGGCTTAATTTTGCCCTATGCCATTACGGAATAAGAAGTACTGAATTTTGCCCTATGCCATTACGGAATTTGAAATGCTTAATTTTGCCCTACGCCATTACGGAATATGAAGTACTGAGTTTTTCCCTATGCCATTACGGAATATGAAGTACTGAATTTTGCCCTATGCCATTACGGAATATGAAGGGCTTAATTTTGCCCTACGCCATTACGGAATATGAAGTACTGAATTTTGCCCTATGCCATTACGGAATATGAAGTACTGAATTTTGCCCTATGCCATTACGGAATATGAAGGGCTTAATTTTGCCCTACGCCATTACGGAATATGAAGTACTTAATTTTGCCCTATGCCATTACGGAATAAAAAGTACTGAATTTTGCCCTATGCCATTACGGAATATGAAGTGCTTAATTTTGCCCTACGCCATTACGGAATATGAAGTACTGAATTTTGCCCTACGCCATTACGGAATATGAAGTACTGAATTTTGCCCTATGCCATTACGGAATATGAAGTACTGAATTTTGCCCTACGCCATTACGGAATATGAAGTACTGAATTTTGCCCTATGCCATTACGGAATATGAAGTACTGAATTTTGCCCTATGCCATTACGGAATATGAAGTACTGAATTTTGCCCGTGTCATAGGTGGAGGCAGAGCGTGAACAGTAATTAGGACTTGGAAGGCTATAACGATTTTTTCATCCCAAGCACGAATACATTAGAGTTAAGATGCAGGGAGGAACTCTGTACATTTCAGTGTTGGCATGGCAGGCTAGACAATTCTGGCGTGCAAAAAATACCTGTTTTTGTATATTTTATCTAAGTTAGAGGAGCATAAAAAATGTGCTCTAACATTGAATTAGGAGAATGCGCATTATGATATTCTAGGAAACTTTCAGTCGTCCGAAGTCGTTTCTAAGTATTGGTAGCTCCAGTGTTTGAGTTTCATCATTGACCATTGAGGGGGAAAAATAATATTTTAAATTGTATTGCATTCATTCTATTCCCTTTCCTTTTTTTTTCGGCCTAAATTCCATTTATATTCATCTGCCAATGTGAGAGCTATAGATGTCTTTAAAATATTAACTAGAGTAGACTGTATTAAATGTGAAGTTTAACTGAATATCTGACATTTGATTTGACCTTGAAAGCAGCTGTTTGGACTTATTCTCATGTTTTGAAGCTTGAGTAAAGAAAAGAAGACAGAACTTTCTGTTGCCCCTAATAGTGAAATGTGTTTTTCAAGCAAAATTTCCATTGGTTGGGATAACTTTGAATACGAGCAACTGATTCAAATTTGGAAAGATTTTATTTGTTCAGTGTTTCTCTTGAAAATTTGCCGCTGAGAGTCTCTTAAATTTGTTCACTTATGATCTTAATGCTGCGGAGTTGTGTTTTCTCTGAGTGTATCGTACATATTTAGTCTTGTTGACGCTTGTACAGATTTTATTTACTCCGCGCTTGAGGAAACATTTTCAAATTCCTCATGTGTTTGGGTGGCGACGTTTACGTCGGTTTAGGGGAAAAACTCGTTGATGCTTCGTTGTTTCAGCGACAGGCACAAATTTGCAGGAAAAGGTTGATTTCACAATATCGGGTCTAGAAATAAAAAATAGAAAAGCCCAATAAGAGATCATAAACGGACTCCTTAGGTTATGTTCTGATGTTCTGAATTTAGATTACCAATTTCAATAGTTCTCGGTTTGAGAGTTAAACCTTTACACTGTTCTTGAGGAAAATCCTTTTTACCTAAAATCCATGACGCTTAGACTGAAGTTCGTAGTGAAATACTTTTTTTTTTAATTGAGGCCAACAAGGAACATTAAGTCCGTTGAGAGAACATTTTTCTAGCTCGCATTCGTGCCAGACACGTACGCTCTAGGATAATGGCAACATGCTGTAGAAATTACTAACTATAATATTATTAAATAGCCACACTATGCAGCCTGCTTTTGATCAAGGTTCGAACAGAGGAATGGCGCATGATTTAGAATGACTCGAGCAGTTAGTTTTGGGAGAAAGAAGAGGAAATTTCCTTTCGATACAATATTTAATTAAACATCGTTACAACATTTCATTAGAAATTGTAAGCAGCAACACATACTGAAAAAGTTGTCACGAATTTCCTTTGCTCATTATCCTATATTTCAGAAAATCGCACAGCATTTTAAGGAACGCGTTTGTATTGTGATTTCCTCGATGCATAGAAATGTTTTTGTGTACGTTTACGTGTTAGGTGTATGTATGTGCGTAGGTATGTAGGTGCACGTATATGTGTACATATTTACATGTATATATGCACATGTATATGCACTAAACCGACAACTGGCATTTTTAGTTAGAAATAATGGTCTCTTTCTGTTTCACTCTCAATTTGTGACATTACCGAACTCGTCATCTCTTTGTTATTGTAAAGCATTCCCGTAAAAACTATAGATTTTTTGTGTGATCATCCATTTATATTGAAAATAAATGCTTATCAACTAATGATCGTTACGTTAAAATGATTTAATTAGAAATACAAAACTTGTAATCCTCGTGTTCCACATGCTTATATAAATTTTTTTCACGCTTTCCTTGAAATAACATTTTTGAACATCGGCCGAAACAAGCGATTCATATAGTATTTCCTGGTGTCAAGAATTCCGAAGTTTTATGTCATGTATATGTAAACTGTCAAAAGTCATGAAGTTGTGTTATCTCTTATAATTATCATTACATGTATCATCAAATGTAGTTTAAGCAAGATTAGGAGTACATTGCCCTCAATCAATTATCGACTAGTGACATGGGTATTACAATACTCGTGTGTGTGTATCATTTAAGTGTGTTAACTTTAAGATGTTTTAAAAACCAATGATGGTAATTTTGTACCATCTCTATTGGAAATAAACTGTTTTTCTTTTCTTTTTATTTTCTTTGGAGACAAAGAATTTCTTTCCAAATAAGAGTATAATTTATTATGCTGTATTTTGTCAAGAATGTTTTTGAGAATCGCCAATGTATAAATTAGTCGACAATTAGTGACGTAAATTGTTTCACCATTCCTAAAGATGTGAGTTACTCGTGCAATTTTTGTGAGTTGGGCAATAGACCATACGAGAAATATTTGTGTACTATATTAGTGAATATATGTCAAAACAGTGAAGCTAAACATGAAAGCACCTTGACTCATCATATATTCGATCTCTCTCCATATATAATCACTCATATATAGTATCAAAACTAGATTAAGCAACCATAGGAATACATTGCCCTCAATCGTTTGTTTCGACTAGTGACATGGGTATTACGATACTCATGTGTGTGTATCAAACAAGAATCCTTACTTTGAGATATTTTATAAACACTGATGAGCTTTTAACATCATCTTTTTTTGAAAATAAACTGTTCTTCTTTTTTTCTTTCTTTACTTCCATTATTTAGAGGTAGCACCAGGTGTCACCATGGCAACCTCGATCATGCCTGTCTCCGTGAGTCTGTTCCATGAGTCTGTTCAGCGTCTATTCTCTGCTGCTCGTAGCAATACTCTACTGCTACAGTCAGCCTGCTCCGCTCTTTTGCTGAGAATACCATAGTAGTTGTGACCATCTTATGTTAGTATGCAGCCTTATCTGTTCAATTCCAGCTCGTAAAGCGCTCCTAACATGTGATCACTCTCGCCTCACATGCGACCACTTGACTGCTGCACACTTGGCCTTGCGTTAGGCTCCGCCACTCAGTTGTCTGTTTTGGTAATGTTATCCTATCTAAAGGAGATCCCGTTGTTGGATTTTGCAGTTACATAACACGCAACAAGTAGCTTGATGTGAAAAAATGAAAAACTTGCATATTTTATGAGATGTATATTTATTACACAAAATAGACGAGTAATATCTAGTAATTAATTAAACAGACTGGTGCAGCTACGTCCTTTAACTTGCATGGACCGGGGTGAGGGTGACGCATGGACCGGAGTGAGGGTGATGCATGGATCGGAGTGAGGGTGACGCATGGACCGGAGTGAGGGTGACGCATGGACCGGAGTGAGGGTGACGCATGGACCGGAATGAGGGTGACGCATGGACCGGAGTGAGGGTGACGCATGGACCGGAGTGAAGGTGACGTCACAGACCACAACACCAGCCCTGCACCCGGAGCCACAGGGCGGCGCAGGTCGGACTCGTCAGAAGTCTCTGACGGTACGTCGTTTGTGTCTCAGTCCAGCGCCACACCGCCGTCAACGCAATATTTATAAGCTTATTGAGATAAATATTTAGGACTAAATTTGAGACATAAATAAAAAGATTAACATTAATCATAAATAGGTAAACATTAAAGACTAAATTATAGGCCAGGCATTGTACAAACACTTATTAGCCAACTATTCGAGAGAATTGAATATAGAAAAGTGAATTCTTATTTTGAGCAAATATCCTTTGTAGAAAAAATAACACTTATTGAAAAAATGTGGCTCGAGAGGATGTCGCTGATAAAAGAAACATTTATCAGAATAGACAGCTTCTCTGGGCAGAAGAAAATGAAGACGGCCTGTGCGGGAAGTTATAGGGGAAGTTCTTCTACTCAATGAGCTTGCACTTTCGTTCACCCTTAGGTGAAGAGCTACACACCATTATAATTGCAAACGCAACTATACAACGCAGCAATCAATAACAGTATTTAGTAGTATAAAAATGGATACTTTTCTTAGATGGAAGTAACTAGTTCCCGGCAAGGCCCCTGAGGTCAACAATGCTTTCTACCTCCAGTTAAATGAACAGCATTCCATTATAAGATAATTCCATTGTAGTTAAATCGCACGAGAGATTCAATGCCTCAAAGTTACATTTTATGTCTTAAGATATTGACAACATAAGGTTCTAATTCTGGTGATATGTATGTATATGTATACGTACACAAAAAACTTGTTTTAAATTTCCAAAGTGCAAATTCTTAGCTTTCGATGCATGATCATCAACTTACACCCATTATACTTCAACAACATCAATGTTTGCCACCGAAGCCAAAGCTCATGTGTGAATGTACGAGGAGATTGTTCTTCATGGGATTTTTCATAACTATTCATAGTATTTACTGGCTTTGAATCCGCGTGCCTGAAGTAGAACATCCATGAGAATAAATTTTTAATTTGTCCATGAATATATTGTCTGCGTATTGGGGTTTGTCCATCAATATAAGACTTTTATGTTGGGAAATTTTCAAAATTCGATTGGTTGTAATGTACTTTGCATATAGACATATTTAAAAAACAAACGGTGTTTTTTTTGTCTCTTTTTTTGTGTGCTACTTTTTCGAGTGATACTTGCAGAACATGTCACTAACTGCCGCGACTCACTGGCCAAATTTCCTTAGTGTGCTGACAAGCGTGCACACGAAATGACCAAATTTCGCCAGCACGCTGATTTTTTCGTGCTCGGATGTTGTTCGCCAGTACGCTGGCCAGCGTGCTCATGATCAGTGCCGCATAGGAATTTAAGAAGGGAGGTACACTGTCATGTCGAGCTGCGATGTAGAATGAACAAAAGCGTAAACAATGCGCTTCATAGACGCTTTTCCAGAACACGAATGTTTATGGAACGGGAGATCTGCCGCGTGCAGGAATAAAGTACTGAGGCAGCGTGGTACAAAGACCGTTCAAGAAGCAATGGACATGAACCTTTCATTTAATGACATTGCAAAAAAATACAATTACTTCGTGTGCAGTACCGAAGAGAATTTATTTTTTGCGCGTCGAAAAGTTTACTCGGTCGATCTTCGTAGTGATACAATATTACCGATGGTGAAACATCTAGTAATTAATTGCTAAATGAAGTGATTCAGTATAACATAGTAGTTTAGAGCATCAATACTTCCATTTTATGACTATTTATGTGTAATATGTATTTTCGAAAAATCAACTTCACCAAATTGCATTTTATTATTACTCATTATTACGGTAATATGTTCCTTGCGAGTACAAGCGAGACGTGAATAATTGGAATAAATTAAATTTAAAACAATGAAAAAAGATCAATACTTCGAAAAAATTTACCTCTAAATATTTAAAAATGATATTCACTTGCTGTATATAAATTGGAAACATTGAACTTTGAAAAGTCTCATTAATTTATAATTTTAGCATTTTTTACCACTCACCTACATATATTCAAAACCACACGTCTTCTCACAAGGTATAGAGCTTTCTTTTCTCTTTAATAAGTAGGACATGAAGTCCTTGTTCTATATTAAAATATGCGTCGTTATAATGTAGCACTGGTTTTGTGAGTAGGAGCTCCGAAAGCTGTTGTTACGCTCCTCCTTTACGAGCTCCGGAAGCTGTTATTACGCTCCTCCTTTAAGAGCTCCGGAAGGTATTGTTACGCGCTCTTGCCTGACTTCCGGGCATGGCTGGTTTTAAGAGGAAGTCTGCAACCGACAGAGTTCAGTACACAGATACGGGCGTACCAGAGTGTTTCCTTACTCCTGCCCTGGTAGTCTAAAGCTACTGAAACTGTAGTTTGCAGCTACAGCTAAATAAACCTCATGTTGGATTGAAAAAAAATACACAACATTATTTGGCGACGAATATTTAGAATCTCCAATGGGAATTTGAATTTTAAAAGTGCTCTGAAACAAAGATGGCGCATTCTACAGTTAGCTGTCCTCCATTCGACGTTGAAGTGGAAACAGTGTGTGAATTTTCAAAAAGATTCAAAGTGCAATGTGCAGACTTTATTCAGAAAGCGGGAAACAATGGCGGTGAGAAAACTAGTATTTCAGTTAAAGCTTTGCCCGTAAACATCATTACTGATCTACAACGAAGGATTAAACCTACATTACTCACTGATGCCACGTATGTTGTACTAGAAGAGAAGTTAATACAGCAATTTGAAATAAAGAGATCCATTGTCGGTGCATCTGTTACATTTCTAAACAAGAAGCATGGTGTTAATGAATCAATAAGAAGTTGTGCTAAAACGTTAAATGACTTAGCATCTGGGTGCAACTACGATAATTGCTGTCGTGATCGTCTTTTGAGAGATGCTTTTGTTGCTGGTCTACGTTCATCGCAAATTCTCAGAGCAGTTCTACAGAAGTGTGATCGGAAATCGTTCAACGAGTGTGTTGGACATGCAAAACTCATCGAACAGTTGAGTTCCGATGTTCACGATATTATTCGTGAGGATTCATCTTCATCGTTTTTCACAACAGAAAAATTACAGACGAACTACATATGCACACGTTGCTAAGCAGAAGCATTTTGCGAAGAATTGCTGTGCTTTGAAATTGAAGTGTAATACATGTGGGAAGATAGGCCACATTTCTAAAGTTTGCAAATCTACGACTGCAGCACGGCCTCCTTCGGCTGAGCCTACACGTGGAGGACCTACACGTCCCCGCACTCACATGGTGCAGCCGGAACAGTACGGTTGTCATGGCAACGTCAGAAGAGAAAATTTTTCTACTCAGAGTTCACGCGAATCTCTGCAGCGGAAAAACGAAGTCACTCTACAGAAACCTAGGAATGATACTGGCGACGGTAACTCTGTTCACAATTTTTTTGATGCGCATAATTACTTGAATGATTCTCATTTTTTAGAATAAACACCACTGTAATCCCCGTTACGAAAGACCTGTTGAATTTCTTCTTGACAACGGCAGTGCAGTCTCGACTATACGTAAAGTGCTCGGATACAGTGGTGGCTCTGTAAATTTGCTTGTTCAATCTTCAGTAATCATTAGTTATAAAGACGTTAGTTTTAACGATAATTTTCTCATTGTGGAAGATGATAGATGTCATGTTTTGCAAACGCGAAATTTTAACTTTCCTGTGACAACATAGCTGCGGACTTTCCGCACTGGTCCGCAAGACTGATACGGCATGTTTTTTGGCCGAGGCGATCGAACAGTGACGTTCTCCCAGGATAATCTTAAGCTTTAGTGTCTCAGTGTAACCGTGATAGAATATATGGTTAGAATACTGTGTTAGAATACCTTTGACTCTTTGTGTTCTCTACTAGCCATATTTGTTCGTGTCTTTGCTGAGTGTTGGTAGTGGTGAACAGCCGGTTCTTAGAGCATTCAAGGATGCTGCTGGAAATCGGCGAGTCACCTATATCGAGTCGAGTTAGTGTTAATAAATTCCTGATGCCTCCTCCAGCATGTACGCTGCATTGTGGTGCTAGGAACTCGGTATTGATTTGAGCTATGTAAGTTGAGGTGGTCAGCAGCTTGGAATTGAAGGTGCCTGTAAGAGTTGTAGCCTGTAATTAAAAATGACGGTTGCCAACATGGCACCTAGGAGTAAGCATGACTCTGTTCAATTGGTTCCATGTAAAATGTGAACAGCAGGTTAGCAGTGACTTTGTACTTATTAACCTGTGTGTGGCTCAGTTGAGATTATTCACCTTTATTTGTTGTGACTATTGAATGCTCAGGCTGAAACCAGCATTTAAGTACTTGTTGTCTGAGGACAGTTCATCTTGTGATTTAAATTGGGCAATTTAAGCAGTCTATTGACACATGTGGTACAGAAGCAGAATGTTTCTCAAGTCTAGCATAGTGGTCAAATTTGGATATAGCTACCTGCAAGCTCAGATGAGTTCAGCAACTCCTGGGGGCATTCCCCCGACGTTATTCCAAGACACGTAAGAACTGTAAACGGACTCATTTAACCTGGTTTGGCATTAGGCCGATAAGTGAGATAGTTATTTTGACATTGGATGATTGTGTTTTATTTGCTGTATTCGTGCATATTGACATTTTAAGCTATGACTGTCCTACGGCTGCATAAGCTGTCGTGCTTGCCTGTGAAATTGGTTGCAAACCTGTGCCCACAGCAGCACTTAATTTCCGTGAACCGCTCGGCTCTAGCCCAGCTCCCGTAATGAACCCAGTAGATGGGAGGATAATGTTCCCTTTTTGACCACCTACATGTATTCAATACCTCCGGGTCTGTCTGGCCCTCGTGATGCATCGTGTCTTGCAAGACTGTGTTCGTTCCCAGTAGGTAATTTATTTACTTGTATTGATGCGTACTAGTATGCCACATGTTCAGCTATTGACAACCTTTGCAAATGTACGTGTTAAAATTATGTCCAAGTGGTGCTGTTGAATAACTAGACCTTTGTGACTGGTCATGTTGAGTCAGAGACATCTCAAGTTGTCAAAGCATTGTTTATGTAGGAATGGCCGAGTAAATTCAATTCATCGTCTACCTGGTTGGTCATCTGTGTCTATAGTACTACCTGACCTCAGTATTTTGCAAGTGTCTCATTAGGTTGACGGCTTATATCTGAGTGTGCCATTAGGATGCATTTATGAAAATTGTGCGAAGATTCGCCTATAATTTGTGTGTTGGCTGAGCCGCTGAAGTATTACACGTGTTCGCTGAGATATGTTTGCTTGCTCCGGTGATCATTATAGATCATTGTCATTAGAAGATCTCACTTAGCTTTGGCAATTGTTAGGCGCACCTTGTACCTTGTTCAATTATGTCCCATTTATTCTCGAACCTAAAAATGTCCTTGTTGTGCAGTTTACGACACTGCAAAGGGAATCAAGAAACTGAAGAATTTGCCTGTTTTTTGGTACCTGCTAGCGTCCGTAATTCCGCCCCGAAAAGTGAAGATCGCTAATCCACCGTTGAGTCGGAACAATAGAATCAACTTACTTGACCGAGATATTTGTTCTAAGCTAAACGTAAATGTTGTCATCCCTGATCAATTCCGAAACTATAAACAAAACAGATTCTCATAGTCTACCGAGAAGCTTGTCTTCGAAATATGATTCGTACTTGTCATCTGATTCACAGTCTAACGTTAAAGCCACCGTACATCTTGATGTGTTGCCTGATTCAGTTCCTGTATTTTGTAAAGCACGCCCTGGTCCTGTAAGACTAAAAGACTCTGTCAAAACCGAACTGAAGCGCTTGCAGAGTATGGGTAAAATTTCTTAAGTGTATGATAGCCAATTGTTATGGGTTCCTCCCTTGTTCTGATGATGGGAACTTCGTTGTCATAATTCGCGTGTCAGATTATTCGCTG
>JACJUY010002965.1:5799-16263 GCA_014220935.1 Platorchestia sp. MABIK | reverse complement strand
TGCACAATACCAGCCATAACGTTTGCACCACTCCTGGGACAAAACGAGAAAGTCAAAACCTAGAATATAATGCTCACACAAATGATTCATTCAAAAATTTACAAATACTCTAACTTTCGGATCTCTACAATATCTCCATTTGCACTTTTATTTACAAAACACTAAGAAATGATGACGATAATAGCCTAAAACAATTATTAACTGCGCAAACTGGTCATCACGACCATTTAACCCGAAATAGAAGTAAATTCATGCTTCCTAATTATTCAAAGGCTCGGTTGCAACACAGTATCCTCTTCGTTGGAACTAAAACTTGGAACTCAATTTCTGAGGAGATCCGTGAAAATAATTCTTACAAAGTATTCAAAAGAAATCTTGAGTCTCACATCCCATCAGAATACTAGTCGTGTAAGAAAACCGAGTCAAATCTTGCTTCCTACATGTCTGATCCTAATAATGTAATTTGCCATGGTTGATATCGCCGATCTTCAGTCTGTTCTTAAATCGTTTATGGAACATATTGTTAAGTATAGCCGATTTGACCTATATTGTAAAATACAGCATCAAATATCAAGTCAATTATCTCATTGATCAGTCTATTGCGAAACTAGGTTAAGTGAATTAGGTTAAACATTATTGTACACCTTAGAATTATGTGATGGTAGGATGCCCTAAAAGTCGTTGAACTTGTTCGGGCCCACAGGTAGCTATACTCTAGTTTGACCATTGTACTAGACTTAAGAAACATTCTACCTCTGTATCACCTGTGGTAAATAAATTGTTAAATTGTTTAAATTGTTAAATTGCAATAGTCAATGCGCGATAACACCAAGGATTGAATGGTCAATAACCTGGATTTTTCGTCGAGCATTCCTTTTTTACCATGAAAAAACATAAAGTTATAAAGTTCCGTAAATTTTATTGCAAGTTTCTTCAACGTGAGATTTGAAGGATTTGTTTCTATCGAACCAGATACCTAGATTTTTAACTTTTTCTGATGTCTTAATTTCATCAGTTCCATGAGTAAGATCTGAAGTTTTTTGATTGCATCTTCGGATTCGATAACAATGCATTGCGTTTCACTAGCATTAAGTTTGAGACCATTTTAGTTGTCCCATGATTTCAAGCTAGTCAGTATAGTTTCGGCTTTAATTCGGGTCTGTGTTATTTCCCGTAAGTTCGATATTTTTCGTAGAAGTCTATCAAGTTCAACGCTATCGAACGCTTTAGAGAGTCTTTACTATGACTCTCTAGAGTCATTACAATAAAAAAATTATCTGGTAATATAAACGTAACAAAATTTACCGAACGTTATGTTCCATCAAATAATAACATATTAAAAACCTAAAATATTTTATGCTATAAATAATCAAAATCATCGACGACTATCTCGATCATTTGCGCAACTCAGTAACTTTTGCCCCAAAATTTAGTTTTTCTTCATTTTCCAGTTCAACTTTCGGAAGCTAATGACGTTTTTTGTAAAATCTGAACAGGCCAGTGTGCATTTGGTAAACTGCAAACACAACTTCAGTTCGGTTTCGTCTTAATCGCTGATCTCTCCGAGCAATAACAGGCATGCATGACAGTGGTTTGCAGCATCGAGGAGATCTAACTTCTTAGTCAAATTTTTCTTATATGATAAATGAAGCATCCACTGACCCAATTCTCTGACTCTTTAGTTTTATGTCATGGAATGAGACCTATAAGTCATACGATAATACTCATTTTTTGATAGTTTTCCTATAAGCTATTATAGGATGTAGAGTAACAAGTACACAGCACATCACTCACTCTAATAAAATTGTTGTTATGGTGTTTAAATTTTAAGTTTTAATCATTTACAGGGATTAACCTCTATCGGAACCTCTATTGGAAATAATTCCTCAAGGTTGTGCGTCTGATGTGCATCTGTCGAGAACGTTGCTTTCTGAGTCTGTGTTCGTGGCTGTTACGGTCGTGTCGAAGTTGAGGTGGTTCGCTGTGGCGGGAGGGTGAGGCGAAAGTCTTTGAATCCTTGGTTTGAATAAGTGACTTCTTTGATTTTAAGCGCAGCAGGTGTAACGTTAACTGTTATTGTTTTGCGGAGGCTGGTTTGAAGCCTTGAGTGTCGGGCTGCGGCGTAGTTTCCGCTGTGTTCATCACTTGAGGCGGGACGGTGATGGCGAAGGCAGTACTTTGCTAGAACTTGGGTAATTGTTTTTCTTTAATTCTTCCTACATCTATCATCCCTTGAATTCCTTTTGTTTGTGTGAATGGCTTATTTTCCTTAATTTTAAGTTGCTTAGTTTTTGCTTAAATTTTCTGTGTCCCTATTAATTAACTTGGCCAGTTGGCCGTTAACTAAAGTTACTCCGGTAACTTTTCTCATCAACTTAACTAGTTCTGTTCATCTAGCTTCTAGGATACGCAAGCGACTTAATATCGAACATTACTCTATTAATTATCTAACTTTTAAAGGATTTGAATCTCCTTCCATACTTACTATCTTTCACGCTAGGGACACTTGCCTCTTACTGATTTCTGCTTTAATTTCCTTATAAATCATTTTTGGCCTAAAAGTTCATTCACTGATTGCCATTTATAAGCTCAGGCTAGTAGTTAATTGTCAATTTAATATTCATCATTTTCACCTAAATCTTAATCTGCAACTTATGCTTCTTAGTTTGATCAGTTTTTTGCAGTAGTCGTGAGGTCTGAGTTCTAATGTTGGGTCACTTCTCTCCTGCAGTACGGGCTTCTCATAGCAGCATAAGTCCTTCGCTTAGATTGCCTACTCTGTCCCTTGATGGATATAAATTAGGAAATTCAACGTGAAATAGCAGTTTCAATTTTACTGGTGCACTTGTATTTCGGCCCGTGGTTTGTCCTTTGAATTTGTATTTATTTCGCTTTCTTATTTGACTTCTAGCTGGCGCTGGGTGTTAGCCCTCCGTTTCGCTCCCGGGAGGGGAGATCGCTCAGGGGAATTTCATGGTGGAATCGCTGCAGCCAGCCTGCTGCTGTCTGGCTCCCTGCGTGACTTTGTCTATATAGCCCCTTTGCTGCTATTGCCTTGAAATTTTCAGCACCTAACACTTCAAACCAAGCTTCTGTCCTACTGTTAAAAGATTACTATCGGCACAACTCAACTTTCGGCCTATGTGAGTAAGATTAATTGACTTACCCCGGCTGCATGCTTTTAACTGTGTGATCTTGCGCATTTTTTTTTAATAACTTTAATATCTAACCTTAATAAATCCTTAAATTTAAAACTTGAAGATAAAAATAAAAAGTAAAGGATCTTTTCCAGATAAGCCCCGTCACTAATGCAACACATGAGTTCACCCACTTGTAACTTTCGAAATAATGCACCAATCGACTTCAAATTACTCTCAAATGAAAGATTCTTTTTCATTCTTTCGTTTAAGAGTAATTTGAAGTCGATAGGAGCGTAATTTGAAAGTTAAAAGTAGGGTGAACTTATGTGTTGCATTAATGGCGGGGCTTATCTGGAAAAGATCCAAAGTAAATAATGATATTTTAATTAAGGTGTTCTCGTTGCGGACGCTGTAATCGCACTTAAAATTTGTTAGTTACACTTGAACCACTGCGTTGTTGCACTTGAACTAAGTTTCTTATAAAGTTTGAGAAACCTGCTCGTTTTTTCCTTCGAACTCTCGAAATTGTGTGAGCGCTTCATGGAAGTATTCCTCACACCTCGTCATGTAAAATTTAATTGAAAAATTTATTTGGGAGTGTTTTTCATAAATAAAACGATAAAACAAAAAGAGTAATCGAAGATAAAAAGTTTATGTAACATAAATGAGGCTTGAAATAGCTAGGGTAAAAATGTTACTTACAGGCGAATATTTCAATAATGCTCTCTCACAAGCAAAAACAATATTTATTTTTCGCGATAATGTTTGCTTAATCTACTGTGAGCAAAATTGTTTTTCGAAAACTTTACAGACACCGCATCCATCGTTGTTAATTACATAGATCGTATCACAAAATACGATCACAATCACAAGATTTGAAAACTGGAAGAGATATTGCAAACGGTCCTAAAAGATTCGTTAAGGAACAGGTACAGCATAAAAGAAATTATAAAAGAACCAGCAAATGAATGATCCGAACAATTGTGGTGATGGATAAATTTATGACCGGATTTGAGCACGAACGAGAACTAAAACATTGTTCCCTATGGACGAAGTTGCGAAGTTTGGATGGGTTATTGCTTGTTAAAAAGAAGCACCAAACACTCTGATCGGCTTGTTTGTTTATATTTACAATTCATCATGGTTTTCATAAAATTTTCAATGTCATAAAATTGAAAGGGCATGAGATATTGCTTTAGCAAGAATTACATTTGAATTTAAGTTCTGCAATGTCCGTGCAGATGTAACAGTTCCTGGAATCACACACAAGTTCTGAGACGGAAGGATGTTATAGCATCTGTTGTACAAGAAGCAGAGGCTATAGGGAAGTACAATTTGTAATAAGGATGTTGACCACGTTAGTTCTGTATGATTTTTCAGCATTAGTAAATTGTTCGCTCGCTTTCAGCCAGCATTCGTCAAACCATGGTGAGAAGTCACTATATGGAGCTCTACTTAAGTTATCAAAGCTAAAATTATCAATAAAAAACGGACACCCAAAACGGTTTTTACAGTAGAAATAGGGGTGTCTGATAATTAGAAATATGTACTAAATTTTAACGGCAGTGGACAAAGATCTGACCCACATCTTTTAAAACACGAACGAATCCAGGCTAATAAGAGACAAGACCGAAATGCATTAAACTTTTATGACAGATTTGACGCCCAATACCCAGAAGAAAAATTGATGAATTCGATTTATTGATATCTTCCGCCAAAGAAGCCTTTTCATTAAGGAAATAATTTCAATATGCATTTAACTGCAGTGAATGACATGAAAAAATTTGGGGGTTGAAATATCTGACGACGAAGATAGCTACAGCAATCCTCTGCGTGAAAAAGAAAACTTCTATAAAGTTAGAAAGATGGGAATCATAAATGCATATTGAGAGCAATGAAATCTCTTAAGATGAGTGTGCGGTTAAGGCTCGTGTTTTCAAAACTCTACAGAAAAGGCTAGAGATAATATTTTGCAGAATATAGAAAAACAGCTAAGACTATTTCACTAATTTATCCAGGATTAAATTTGAACTGCGTGTCACGTTCATCAAAGTTTTTATTTTTTTCGAATTTGTTAGAACTCACCTTTTATTGGCGGCAGATCTACCAACAAGTCCGTCTTTCTTCATGCGAGTAGCTGAGGCTTCGGCTGATTTTTCGCCGTCTCTGACGCAGAGGAACAGAAAACTTAACATTTTTGATCTAATGAATTCATAGAATATACAAAATAATTCCTCAAAAGACACCTTTAGACATATTTTCTCATCAATTCAACTTCCGTCGTTAAACAAAGCTCTTTTAGTTTCACTGCAAACATAAAGATTGAGCACGATAGGTCTTTTCAATGACCCTAAAATTTATCGCGAACACGAGATTTCACAGCTGAACTGTTGAACTTTCATGTTGTTCCAAAGGTGAATTCATTAACCTCTAAGATTTTTTCGTTGTATTTAGGTGCAGGGTTCTCAAAATGAGTCAAAGAACAGACATTATTCGAGTCAATTTTAAAACCATTCCATTAAAACGGAGAGTTGAATAGAAACCTGAGTCAGATTAGAGCACTAATGGAGTTCAGGCAGTCAATTGTTCCACAGAAACTCTGACGATAAAAACCTGTGTAATGAATTAGGTTAGTGATAATAACCATTCTAAATATTTATTAACCTGTATTGTTGTTCGAATATTCAAACGGGTAGTCTCCCATTCATGACACAGATTAAGAAAATCCATATGCCTACACAGTCATCACTCAGATTCCCAGATTGGCAGGTGTGATATCTAAATACAATCGAATTCAAAGATTGGGACGCTCACACATTGTTAACAACGGGCCTAATGAGTTACAAATATTTATATTACACCCGGCGCTACGAGCGTTGAACTACAAATGTAAATGTTCTGTGTTTCAGTAAGTTCTCACCACTCTACGAGCATAGGTTACTTGCATTTATTATGGTGGATTCATTTTACATTAATGAAAGCAATATTTTTACCCTCATCTCAAAATACAGAATTCACATTAACATCACCTCGTGGTTCAAAAAATAACTTCATGTAAATAGTTAGTTTTTACCTCACACTCTGTAATTTCCCGTCACTCCAAATCCACTTCTGAGGAGGAGCTGGTGACATGACGAACTCGATTCGATTCTCGCCCCTTCTCCTGTTAAAAAACAATATTACGTCGCACAAAGCTACTGAACTGTGACGTTACAAGTCCTTTTTTCTCTCAATATAAATTATCACTTTACGTGTTTCAATGCATACTTTTGATTGTCAACGCGGAGTTAATTCTGTGTGGCACGAGAATTAAGTCACACTTTAGAGACTCTGATTAGACATCAGTCCGGCATCCGCTAACATGGTGACCGAGTTGTCACAACGCGAATCCAGAGCACTGCATCTCACTATACGGCTGAACTGCTCGCCGTTCGGGATGCTATTTCATACTCATCAACGCTACCCGGAAACTCGGTCACTATCGCAACCGATTCAAGAAGCTCCATACAAGCAATTACCAATATCCTCCACCCAAACCCCATAGTTGCTAAGATTAAGGAATTTCTTTTCCATGACCACCGCAGATTCTTCTTTTGTTGGGTACCAAGCCATGTTGGAGTTATCGAAAACGAAACCGTCGACGCAGCAGCTCGAGCTGCGGCAGAAGACCGACCAATAAATCATGTTAGTATACCACGATCGGACTTGAAAACTTACATCCGAAATACCCTGACCACCGCATGGACCGTAGAATGGCACACACTTGCTAATAACAAGCTCAGAAGCATTCACAACGGCCAACGCGCAGTGTTCCAACCGTCACTGGGAAAGGACCCTGTGACGCCTACGAATTGGTCACACCCAAGTGACTCATGGACACCTAAAGGACAACAGCCCACCGCCTTATTGCAACGACTGCATAATGCCCCTGACCGTAAAACGCTTATTGAATGCCCTTCATACATGGAGGAGCGTATACGTTTCTTTGGTCCTAACCCAGGTAACCTCTCTCTGTCCGATTGCTTGGTTGGGAAACCGTCGGACTACAGAGGACCCTTATACTTTTATTTACACTCTATCGGCGCTCATAATAATATGTAGCTGGCTGGTGCAGGAACAGACACTGGAGTTATGGGGAGACCGAAGTCGGTGTGCCTGCACTATTTTAACGTGGATAAGTGAGATGGCCGAGTGCACTATGCTGCTGCTCTCGGCGCCCTGCCTGGGGAGAGGGGATTCCAGCAAAGGTAAGCTGCTCGGCCAAGTGTGAGTGGGTAGCTAAAACCTCCACATGAGGGTACCAGCTACCACTAATAAAACTCAACCCTTACCGGACCCCATCAGTAATTGCTAGCTTAATCTAAAATGTCCCAACCTCTATAGTTTGTGTACGGAGTTGATTTGCGAGCCGGCACGTGGTGGCAGAGGCGTGCGACACGAAACGTAGGCTGAAAGGTGGGAAGCGTAATGGTCCTTTGCCTGGTTCAAGTGAATTGAATGGCACACCATGCCATCATTAAATAAAACGTTATATGCCTCAAAATTGCAACTATGCCGCCATACGGCGATGACAGAAATGATATTTGCCCTACATATAGAAATGACGAACTAGGGAATATCGATTACACCGATGAAACGTCTTTGTGGCGTCTTCGGTGGTGAAACGTCCTATATAATAATAATAAATCCGGCACCCGCTGTAATTCCAACAGAGTAAAAGCAGCCTCGCTTGTGATGATCGGAAGCTGAGAAGACGGGTAGCAAAGATCATTTTGGAAAGCTCTTCTACTCAGTGAGCTTGTGCTGCACTCACATATTCGTTAACCATAAGACAAGAAGCTGAAAATTCCATTTATATTACGGGAATGTACTATGGCGAGATCAATGATGTTGCTTCTTTGAAGAAAGATTTTTCTTTTCTCTTTAACCCATTGGCAGAAAGTTTAACTTCGGATGAGAATATCCTGAGATCAAATCCCTATCTACGTGGTACCTCTGCATTCTGGGGCAAGCAAGTCCTCCGCTGGTGAGGAAAACACTGAAGGTAGGGAAAACAGAGTACAAATAAACCCATTCTACTCGAAGAGCATAAATTTCACTCCATCTTGAGTTGAAAACAATATTTATTTCAGACAAGCAAGTTCATGCCAAACCTGACACTGTTTTTCTTAAATGCCTTATAACTAACAGCTGGACGCAATGACTGTCGAGCCGGTACTCATTCCAAACTCCTGTGTCGGGTGGGAAATAATGATTATTCTCCCTATTATCCACCGGAAGAAATATCGGGCTCGCTCTGATGGTTCGATTTGCAATTAATTTGAGCACTGTTTTCACGCTTGCGCGAAGCCGAAAGCATTCAAGGGACAAGTGTAGGAAGGTTTTTAGAGGTATAACTATTTAAGCAGTTCCAATTTACTGGTCTAAAGCATTATGAAGAAAAGCAATCATACTTTCGATCCTAGATTTGTAAAACGAACCACTGCTACACTCAACAGATTTCACTTCTAAAGATGAATAAGAACAAGAGCAGAAGGACTAAAAGGAGAAAAGTCATCGAGCAAGTGAACAAATATAAGCCCATACGAAGATGTAAACTTATCAGGCTAGCTTATGCGAAGATGTAAACGGCCAAAAACAAAAGAGACCGTTGAACTTTCGGCGTGTCGAAATAAAAGATTTGAGAGCTAAGGAGAGAAAACGCCTGCTTTGCATAACTCGTGTGTCAGCCTATCTTACGCCCACGAAAACTTTGATCTCAGCATTGACATTTATCATAATATATAGCGCTTATTGATATGGGGAAACAATGACGCATACGGTCCTTATTTCATGGACAAGTAAGTTATGCTTGGAGAATCAAGAGTGTGGATAGGAAACTGAGATTCCTATAACCCTGGGATTAAAAAAAAATTATTCGTGATACACATGAAATTATTCGAGCAAGTCATGCCCAGACCTCAGGATCGTTAAGATTTAGAAGTGAAATCTTTTTTAGCTTGAACTTACGAGCGGTGCAGCGAATTTTATTAAATCTTATTAATGGCTGGAGCATTGAAAAGGGTGCACTATCCCAGCACTCGTTTGAGTAAGGCCGGCCCCATTGCAGTCCTTTATTAAATACTAGAGTTCACTCAGCACTTTCTTTTGACATCACCCTTCTACGAAAAGTCGATCATAGAAATCCTGTCGCAGGATGTAAACGTCATAATACTGCTGAACACGCTGTGGCTTCTTTATGATTTGAGGGCAGAGCATTATTTTTCGGACAAGAGGGGCACAAATTTGAATCCAACCCCTCAGCTGGGCGGAACTACATACAAGATCTAACTGCTTTTTTGCCGATAGTAGGAAACGACAGCGAGTGAATGGTAAAGCATTCTACCCAATGAGTTTGCGCTTTACTCCTGGCTTCTTAGGTTATAGAGATGAAAGAATATATGGCATCATAATTACAACGCGATTGTAAAACTGGAGCGATGGCGTTTCTACGGTTGGCGTTTTTCTACGTTCGACTTCCGCCAACCTAAACTCGTCAAGTGTTACCTATTCTTCTTTCCTTTCAAATTCTTTTTTTTTAAATGTCGTACGTCCGATAAAGGCATGCTCATTCCCCAAGATCTGATCATTTGAGCATTGTATCAAACTGTTACTATTTTTTATAACTGAAAATAGAAATTTGAAGATTATAATTCACGTTCAAAAATAATATAGGGTAACATGGGGCAGCGCGCCCCCCCTTTTTTCAAAGTGAATTTTTGAGAAAGTTACCATTGATATTTGGTCGTTCTTATTTTTTAAAAATTCTACTACTATTGAGGAATATATGGTATGAATTATACGCCTGTTGATTAATTCAAATTGTCGTTAAAAATTATTTTCTAAAAAGTGTCAAATGGGCTCATTGCCCCGACCCTGGGGCAATGAGCCCACGGGGTTGGGGCAAGGCGCCCACTCTCCGGACTCTTTAACCTAATTGTGTTTGTCTTATATTTGAATAATAAAACATTTGACAGTTCAACATAAGCGAAGTATATTTAAAAATATTTAATTCATCAAATTATTAATGACTAGAAAAAACATATCCTGGACTAAAAAAATATATTCTTCATTAGAAAAAAAATCTCTTAGAGTGAGGAAAACAACTAATACCGAGAAAAGCTTATAATTCACACAATTGCTAGTGCAATGAAAAAAAAATAATGATTATATTTTATCAATGATCCTATACCAATGATCCTATTGCAGCCTGGTATGGGGAGATATACCGAAATATCTCCAAAAAGATCTACAAAAATGCATGAATTTTGCAGCTAAGGTTGTA
>JACJUY010002964.1:137415-152131 GCA_014220935.1 Platorchestia sp. MABIK | reverse complement strand
TTGAGTCAGCTCCGGTCACCAGCACCCACATTCGCGACGGCACCCTAAGGGACCCAGTACTTTCGAAAGTATACAAATACTGACAGGTAGGCTGGCCTTCGACGGTAATCCCCACTTTACAACAGGTGTTACGCCTGCCGAGCTGATGCTAGGCAAGAAAGTTCGCTCTCGTCTTGATCTACTTTGGCCGTCAGAAGCAATCGCGTCCAAGGTCGCTCAACGCCAGGACGCTCAGAAAAGATACCACCCAGGGTATCGCGCGGTTGACATTCCACCGGAGTCACCTGTGATGGTCCGTCAATACACGCCGGGTTCCCCATAATGGACTCCTGCTCCCACCGTTGAGAAAACGGGCCCGGTATCCTACAAGTGCCAACTGAAGGGGGGAGAGGTGTTTCGTCGACACCAGGACCAAGTTATTACCTGCTCGAACACCATCCCTGAACCCATGGAACAACCTACTGAGGAAACCGTTGTGTTTCCACAACCTACTCAAAATCCATACCCGCCACCTTTGACTAATGAACCTGACCCAGAAATACCTGACTACTTGATTCCCACCGAGGAGGCAATGTTGCACGAGCCTCCAAGTGCTAGCATCTCACGCAGGTCTAACCTGGCTCGGAAGCCTGTGGTGAGATTGGACCCTTAGGATTGACAAGGTACAATAATGAGGTAGGGTTACAAAGGGGGGTTTCTAATTAAGGAGGGAGGGGTGTAATATAGCGAGAAATGTAAGTTCTAGTTAGACATACCAAAAGTTGGCAACGCTCGTGACAGCAACAATCGCAGCCAGTCTTCTATTGGTGTCAGGCCCAACAACAGTAAATGTGGGTTGAGTGTGTGTATATAAATTACCTAATGTGGCTAAGTACCTAACCTAATTACTTCTAACTGCCATTACTAATACTATTCTATTCTTTTCTATATATTCCCACCTATCTCCGCTCTACTCTTGCTGGCCACATGTCTGGTAATTGAGTATTTAAGTTGTAAGGTATCTAAGAGGTGAGTGGATTATTTACCTTATGTGATGTGTTATTGCTATTGCTATTGATGTGCTATTTGTGTTACTATGTCTATGTTGATCTAATCTTGGGGTTAGTGAAATCTTAACCCTTTGGTGAAGCCTAGAGTGGAATTGCTATGTTCTGTAGAATAGGCTATCATTACTAATACTAATATTATCGATGTCATGCCATATGATAGGAATCTCACTCGCTCATTGTCTTATAATTCAAGACATTACACAACTGTTTTTAAGTATGCGTAGGCATTATGATTTGATCGCCCATTCGCTGGGATTTGCAAACATGCTTACTTGTATATGTGTACGCACATGGGTGTATGTGCGCATATGGGTATGCATATGTGCGCATGCACCTGCCTGCACTGGACTAGCAACTAGCAGGTAAACAATACATACCGCCCTTTTTTCAATCCCAACTTCTAACACTACCCAACACATCATTTCATTTTATTATTGTAGAGCAATTCAAAGCTTAAATGTCTTGTACATGTTAAATGTCATGTTTTCAACCCACAAAGTTCATAATCTTTATTGCTTTCATGAATCAACAAGCTTTATTTAAACTAAATAAACCAGCCGAAGGATGCATTTTATGTCTTCCCTCTCCGTTTTTGTGCAAGCATCAAACTAGACCGTCATGGTACCTATGTGTGTTTATCAATTGTAGACATTCAGCACCATATTTCAAAGATAATGCGATTTTTTTCTAAGATGAAACCCTTATAGGGCATTCATGTTATCTTTCTTATTCACGTACAAAAATGCTCTAGTTATTAAGCTAGTGTAGTGAATATTATCATAACAACTCTTACGCTCTAGAGTTTATTACAACAACCGCACCTAGGATTATTCTGTACATGGGAATCGTTGTAGAACAATCGTTTTCATGTTTCTGACTCGGGTAGACTGTTTTGTGCCACTACTTTTAGTACGAAAATTTCATAAAATTCATGCCGTGACAAAAGATATTTTCTCCGAGTCCCTCGATTGGAATGCTAGTTTATACTGACTATACCATATCCAATCCAACTTCCTTCTAGTGAAACTAAATTTTCTCCTATTGAAATTGAATTTCCTCCTAGTGAAATTGAATTTCCTCCTAGTGCAACTGAATTTCCTCCTAGTGAAATTGAATTTCCCCCTAGTGAAACTGAATTTCCTCCTAGTGAAATTG
Organism: Platorchestia sp. MABIK; assembly: GCA_014220935.1. Lineage (NCBI taxonomy): Eukaryota > Metazoa > Arthropoda > Malacostraca > Amphipoda > Talitridae > Platorchestia > Platorchestia sp. MABIK. The sequence goes on along the minus strand of JACJUY010002964.1, from coordinate 149,927 downwards.
AATTTCCTCCTAGTGACACTGAATTTCCTCCTAGTGAAATTGAATTTCCTCTTAGTGAAACTGAATTTCCTCCTAGTGAAATTGAATTTCATCATAGTGAAATTGAATTTCCTCCTTTTGAAATTGAATTTCCTCCTATTGATTTTGAATTTCCTCTTATTGATATTGAATTTACTCGTATTGAAATTGAATTTCCTTCCTAGTGAATTTGTATTTCCTCGTGATAATATAAATTAATAATAAAAATTGTTTATATTTTCTGTAGCTATGGGGATGAATGAGAAAATCTGCAATAGTGGTATACCATATATTATAATTATAATTCCCATGTAAACAATACCATGTCCTATATAAATCATGGTTTTAAATCATTTCCATAGTCACAACCCAAAGATGGGTGAAAGCTGAAATACATACTTGTAAATATTTGGCATAAAAGTTAAATAATGTAACAAGAGAAACTTATCTATTATGAGTATTATTATTCTGTTATTGGAAGATTAGGGCACTTCCTTTAAGTCTTCTCTCCTTGTAGACGCTGGATAATATTTTTCTACTCTGTTAGTGAAGGCGAGTAACATTTTTGGAGTGATATGTCCAATTGCATCTCTTGCAATCACTTCCAATTCTCTCATTCTTTGTTCAGCTATTGAAAGTCCATTATTTGCTGTTACATTCACTAAATAATCCATTCGCTCTCTGAGATTGCGTTTCACGTGGCTCTTGAAGGTACTCCAGACGAGTTCTATTGGATTCAGTAGATAAGAATATGGTGCTAGTCTGAGAAACTGAACAGATGGATATTCATTTGAAAGGCTTTCAATCCTGCAGTGGGCTGGGGCATTATCAACGATAAATGTTGGTCTTTCAATCCCCTGGTCTATGCAAGCCTGGATGAGCTCTCGGAACCATTGGAGGCAATCATCAGTTTTGAAAGCGCCACGTCGAGTGGTAAAGAGTACCATTCTACTTGATGTCATTGCCCCAATGCAATGGNACGGTCACATAGTTCTAATTTCGTATGTATTGGAGTTTTCCTTCCCTCACATTCTGAACAATTTAGCTCCGGTTACATAGAGCGTGCGTTATCTTTCTTGAATAGGAGTCCAGCCGAGTTTATTAGGGAGAGAGGTTACGTGATCACTTTTTATGAAATTACCTTTGCAGACACCACTTTGGCTGTAAAATTCATGCCCTTTTGTAAATCACTTTGAAGGTATTGAGGTAAGTCTCCCATACTTGGCTGCAGTAGTCAATGCGCGATAACACCAAGGATTGAATGGCCAATAATCTGGATTTTTCGTTGAGCAAACTCTGTAGACGATGAAAAAACAACAAAGTTCCATAAATTTTGTTGCAAGTATTATCAACGGGAGATTTGAAGGAAATGTTTCTATGGAACCAGATACCTAGATTTGAACTTTTTCTGATGTCTTAATTTTATCAGTTCCTATTGCAAGAGTAAGATTACAAACTTTTGATTGTATCTTTGGATCTGAAAATAATGCATTGCGTTTTACTTGCATTTAATTTAAGACCATTTTGGTCGGACCATGATTTCAGACTAATCAGTATAGTTTCGGCTTTAATTCGCGTCTGTGGTATTTCCGATACAGAACTTGTTATTGCAATTTGAACATCATCTGCATGCATTGAGATCCGTTTGTTAGAATTATTGGAGAGAAATCATTAATGAAAATAGAAAACAGCAGCAGACCAAGAACGGATCTTTGGAAAACCCCAAACTTGTTTTGTATGAATGGGGACAATTTGTTTTCTAAGCGGACTCCATGAGATCGATTTGACACGTAACTTTCATACCAATGTGTGTCTACTCCTCCTAAGTTCAATATTTTTCGTAGAAGTCTATCATGTTCGACGTTATCGAACGCTTTAGAGAGATCGAGAAGCAGCAAGAGTGTTTTATTCTTTTGATTGATTTCACTTTGTATTTTTTCAGAGATATTGTGTCTTGAGTGCCAGTGTTTCTTCTATAGGCAAATTGATTTCGGTGGAGTAGATTTGACTCATCCAGGTAAAATGACAGTTGATTTGTCACCACTTTCTCCAATATTTTGGACATGACGAGTAAAAAAACTGAACTGATGGGTCTGTGGTTTAATGCTGTATTTAGGTCACCACTATTATGCAACGGTCTAATAATGGAATGTTTCGATAATTGATATGGAAAAGTGTTGGTTGTTATTGTAGTATTAATTACACTGGTCTGCGTCCAAAATGTTCCTGAGAGTTTTATAGGTGGTAATTAATGAAATTTGTCACCTAAATCCAAATCAAGCATTTATATTGTTCAATCAGGTCTAGTTTTTAAGATACAGACCGAGCTCCCTAGATGGCGTTAGAGAGCTGAGTCTCTAGCTGACCGCGAGCGCGAGTGGTTGTGTGTTGCTTACTCACTCTCCAACTAAGTGTTGTTACTTTAATCTATAACGTTTCTCATCTATGAACAGTGTTTAAAGTGGATTTCTAAATCTTTTTATTTATCTTTGAGAATTGTTTTACAGGCAAATACCTTAGCAAAACTCCTTATATATCATAAAAATGAATAAAGAGTGTAAAAACAGTCCTGATAGCTTTTGTTATGCGCGTGGAAAGGTAAGTTTTAGTTACCAACAATGCACTATAACATTGTTAGTAAAGTTCCTATACAATGCATATTTTGGAATAAAGCCAGGTGATCAAGACAAAAGCTTTGCTCCACATATGTGCTGCTTAAGGCGTTGGAGTGAGGGCAAAACGAACTGTTTGTCATTTGGTGTGCCTATGGTGTGGAGAGAAGGCAAGGACCATATTACGGACTGTTATTTTTGGATGACCAATCTCAAGGGTGAGATAATTACTTTAAGAATGTAGTCCTTGCCAAATCCAGAAATGTATATAAAAATCTTTTGGAAGCCTATTAAAATTGTAATTGTGTATAAAAATAGTGTATTATTCTGGTAGAAACATTGTGGTTAAATTGTATCCAAAATTGACAGTATTTAAAAATTGTAAATTTTCTTGGTATGAAAATTGTGTATAAAAATGTGGAACCGAGGGTCGAATGAATTAAAAGTATATAAATTAAGATGCGAAATTTTTTTCAGTTGTCAATAAGAAGAACAAGCACACTGTAGTCTATCCTGATGTTCCTTCTGTCATTAAACCACAACCACATGGTCCAGGAGTTCCAGTTCCTTCTCCACCTGTAAATACTAAGCTACAAGACAATATAGAAGATATAGAAGTGGATAACACTGACACTTCAGTGACATATCAGCCTATGTCTACAATGACTTTGCCAAGACCACTCATTCAAGGTCAATGAAATGACCTGACTAGAGATCTTGGTCTTCCTAAAGAGAACCGACAACTTCTTGCCGGATGCAACTTCCTTTACTGAGAGCAACCTCCTCTCCCAAGAAACTACACACTTTCGGTTCAGAAATAGAGACGAAGAATTTCGGAAGTTCTGTGTAATTGCAGTAAAGTTCCGGCTCGACAGTGGATTTGCTATCTTCGCGTCACGAGCCTTAGTTACTGTTCTCCTACGAAGGTAGAATGAAAAGCGTTGTAACACTTCGTTTCTTTAATTTCTCCGTAGTCTCCGTAAACTGCGCAACAAGGACATTTTTAGGTTCAAAAATAAAAATAAGAAAAATTGAGCAAGGTACAAGGAGCATTTAACTATTACCAAGTCTAAGCAACACATTCTGATGGCAAGGATCTATCACGCAGGTTGGAAAGTTTGACATATGCGCAAGCACGCTAGATCAACACATAATAGTAAAAAATCTACTTCCAGAGAATGATAATGTCTAGGCGAAAGTCCGAAAACTCCCAAATTAAGAATAGCTCACAACACATTGAATACATTGAGGTGAGCTGAAAAGCATTGCGTTCATAAAGGCTAGATTCTATACAGGAACCACAACAGAACCCAGAGATTCACAGAATGTAAAACATTAAATACATAGAGATGAGCTGGAAAGGCATTGTGTTCACAAAGGGCTAGATTCAATACAGGAACCAAAACAGAACCCATAGATTCACAGAATGTAACACATTAAATTCATAGAGATGAGCTGGAAAGGCATTGTGTTCACAAAGGGCTAGATTCAATACAGGAACCAAAATAGAACCCATAGATTCACAGAATGTAAAACATTAAATTCATAGAGATGAGCTGGAAAGGCATTGTGTTCACAAAGGGCTAGATTCAATACAGGAACCAAAACAGAACCCAGAGAATCACAGAATACAACACATTGAGCACATAGAGGCTAGCTGAAAAAGCATCTTGCTCACCAAATACTAGATACAATACAAGAACCAGAACAAAACCCAGAGATTCACAGAATATAACACATGAGCACATAGAGGCGAGCAAAAAAAAGTCATGCTCACCAAAAGCTAGATTCAATACAAAAACCGGTCTAGAAACCAGGGTTGCGAAGACGGAGTCGGAGTCGGGAGTCGGAGTCACCGGAGTCGCATGTTTTAGGGTGGAGTCGGAGTTGCTTTTCTGAATGTGTGTGAAGTCGGAGTCGCTTTTCCAAATGTGGTGGAGTCGGAGTCGTTGATTCGGATGTGGCGGAGTTGAGGTTGGAGTCGTTATTTTTTGGTGTCTTCGATTCTAAGTTTTGCAAAAAAATATTTAGAATTGTTTGAAACGGAAAGTAAACAAAGCAGAGTTAAAATACGTAACTGAAAAGCTAAAAAATTCGCATTGTTTCTATTGATTATTTTGTTCAAGGTTCGAAACAGCGAATTAATACCTATCACCTAATACGGTCAATGGTCATTGATATCTAGTCATTGTGGGTTCGCACACATATATATGTGATACCTACGAGTGCGAAGTATAATTTTCGTACTCGAGCAATAATGCATACATTATAGTGAAAAAGTCGGAATTAGTAATTGAAAGCATCGAAAATTCCTTCTGTTTGTTTCTGTTTCTCTCGATCCCCCTTCAATTAATACATAGGACTAAGAAACTAGTAGATAATGTGCTGCAAGTTACTTGCAGAACAGTTCAGCTGATGCAATTCATTGTACTCAAATAAAGAGTGGTAACTCTGTACGCTCTTACTGTGTCTATATTCTATATCAATGTTTCCTTATAACGACCTTTTCTGGTCTTTCTATTAGTTATGATTTGATGTATTGATTGATAAGGACTAGTCTTTGCAGTAACCAAAAGTTATGTTGTGATCATAAATATTTCTAGTCTTTAGGTTGTGATATATTGATAATGACTGGTTTTTGCCTAAACCTGAAGCTATGGTCTGATACAAAGAAAGTTCTAGTTTTCACGTTAGGTAATCGCTTTTGATAATGAAAATTTCAATTAGCTTAGTTTGATGTTAATAACTGTAATATTTGTTGATTTTTTTCAGCTATTTGTAATATCTATGTACTTTAAATGTATTTCTTTGTTTTGTTTACTTCCTTGTCTTTGCGTCATGGTAACATGTTTTAACTATAAAATTTCTGCTCATTTCTAAAGTTATTCCTTGAATTTTGTTTGGTTCTTCAAGAGTTATATTATATTTTACCATTTCATTTTCATGTTTAATTTTTATCTTCTGATCACTCCCCAGTTTCTAAGTAAGCTTACGCTGAAAAAGAGATTTGTATAATTATGTTTTAACAATTTTGAAAACGGAAATAGTATCTGTTTATCAGCATTATATAATTAATGAATTTTTTTTAGAGAAAACTTTGGAAATGTTGTAAGGTAACCAAAATCGGTGTTGCATGGGACGCTTGAAAAAATAAAATACAGTGTGAAAGAGCTGCAGTGAAAATAATATCACAACACTAGCAAATTCTTCACTTTGTCACCCACATATTGTAACTGAAAGCAATGCACTTTCTCTGCTGCGATGATTGTTCCATTTATCCCATAGGATAAATTTTCTTGCTGAAAACGTACCAAATTTTGCCAAAAATACCAAATGAAAAGAACGTGGGCGTTTATTAAAATAAGAATATGTCAAATACAATGTAAAAAGTCAAACGAGAATAAAAGACAATATCATATTTCACACAAAGAAGCTCAAAGTGGCTTTTATTCGTTAACAAAACGTTTCGAAAACGTCTGGACCCTGCGACGAAAGCAGAATAACTTTTGCCTATTATAGCCGAGATATAAAATAGCCTAGAGCAATAATATGTCACCTTTTCTGCATTGTTACCTCGCATAGTGTAGGTACAGAGAAGAAAAGACAGTGAGCAAATCTTGCCTACCTTATCTACATGTGTATATATTTGATCATAATTTTTGGGATTTTCAACATAGTAATTGAATCAACAATTGTAATTTCATTGAATCAGAGCATACTAAGGAAAAGAAAAAACTGTTGATGCTTATCTATGCTTATGCAGGGTATGCATTGCTTACTTTGCCTACTCAGAAGACACCTGTCAGTAGTATAAAATAAATAATAATGTACACGACCCGTCATATATGACGAGATTCGATATTGTCGTTGTACGAATCTTCCAGATGTGGATGACAAATAAATAAATCCATCCTAATAATAGCCCAGATTAAAATATTCTTGTGCTTGTGCACTACTGAAACTGGGATCACAGATATGATCATTAAGCATCCTTTCCGAGCGTGATAGGGAGAGACCAACCAACCAAGACGGACCAACCAATTTTATTTGTTCAGTACTGAATTGAACATTGTAATAACATAGAAGTTATGCACAGGAAATACCCAAATTTATTTATTCATTTGTTTGTTTAAGGAGACGCTTGGCGTTTTATTTGATAAGAATAATCAACAATACATAGGATATTTTTTCTTGTGCGGACAAACTTCAATCATAGGTGCAAAAACTCAAAATGAATAGATTTTCACGAATGAGAAATTACCATAACTCCTTAGTTTTCGAGTTATAAGAACTTACAGAAACTTTGAAACTCAAACAAAACAGGATACTTCGTGAGCGCCAATGTTAGCGCTAGTCTTGATAGCTCAGACCGCACTAAAGCAGTTTTTTGTTATTTTTACGATTAAACCTGGAAGCATATTACCATTTAAAGTGCTTGCAGTTCTCATTGTAAAAATATCAAAAATCTGTTTTAGTGGGGTAGAAACTATCAAGGCTTCACCTTTTTTACTTTAAATCAATCTAAGTCAAGGTCAATTTAATCCAAGTCAAGGTCAATTTAATTAATCCAAGTCAAGATCAATTTAATTCGTCAAATTCAAATTAAACCAACCCTATGTTGAGATTAAAATTGACGTAATCACTCTTTAATATGCGCGTTTCTGTATTTAATATGCCTCTATTGTGTGTAATGAGCAAGACAATCGTTTTCCTTTCAGCAAGGCATACATAAAATTTCCGCCGGTGTCCGGTGTAGCGATATAAAGACAAGCCGTCGTAATGCTAAATATCCAGCATCAGGAGGCAGAGTGTGATTCAGATTGTTGAGAGGCGTAAGAGATCCAAGTCAATGATAAATACTTCTTATTAAGCTACTCACTGAAATGGTTTAAAAATTCTACATTTATGGCAGTTTGCGTCCATTCAAATATTTATTTTCAAAAGTAATTTTGTGTTACACATACATATAAAAGTATCGAGTAAAAGTATCTTGCTCATTACGTCCAATAGAAACATATTCAATGCACATTACGCTCTAATTAACGAGTGATTGTGTGAATTCTGAACTCAACTTAGAGTTGGATCAATTTGAATTTGACTTGGACTAAATTGAACTTGACTTGGATTAAAATGAACTTGGCTTGGATTAAATTTAACTTGACTTGGATTAAATTGAACTTGACTTGAATTAAAATGAACTTGGCTTGGATTAAATTGAACTTGACTTGGATTAATTTGAAGTGAAAAAGGTAGCGCTAACATTGGCGCGAATGTGGTATCATACTTTAGTTTTCAAGGTTTCTTTAAGTCCTTATAATTCCAAAACTAAGGAGTTTTGGGCATTTTATCATTCGTGAAAATTAATTTATTTTGAGTTTTCAACATTTGGTGGAAATTTCTTCTCACAAAAAATACCCTGTATTTATGATGAAACGCTAGGTGTCTCCATCAATTTATAAATAAACATGTGTTTTGTGTGTAATTTCCACTATGTCATTAAAATGGGAATCAGCTTGATTGGATGGTATCATAAATACTATTCAAATTTTGTGAAAAACCTAGCATTTGCTCACTTTTGTTTTTAAGCAAAAACTTTTATTGAAAAATTGAATTCATTGTTAAGAAGTGCAGCTTATCGTGGTAAAATGGCATGGCAAATTTGTTGAAAACTTTTTCGCTAAAAATAATTTGAAATAAAACATAGTTGCTGCTTGCTCGATTGGTGTGTGCGTCTGCGACGTTCATAAGGATGCTTAATGGCTGTCTCTGCGATACGAGTTTCACCAGTGCACAAGTACAAGACTATTTAATTGCGGGTACTATCAGGGTAGATCTATTTGTTTGTCATCTGTATCTTGCGACTTTTTGAAGGAAACTATCGAATTCCGTCACTTTTTAAGAATCATGTACACTAGTACATATAAATATTACTAAAACTTGATTTTTAACATTCTACTGCCAATTTAAAAGTCGTTCATAAATAAAGATCATAATAATCATATGTACAGGTTGCAACACCTGCAAACAGTAATATTCAACTTATAAATTGTGAATAGGTGGGGTTGGAGTCACAAAATTGTGAACAGGTGGAGTCGGTGTTTTAATCGCAAAATTCTGGAAAGGTGGAGTCGGAGTCGCAAAATTCTGAAAAGGCGGAGTCGGAGTCGGAGTCGCAAATTTATTCCTCCGACTCCGCAACCCTGCTTTTCAGTACTTGGTACTTTTTGTGGAGTGACCAGATGTAATACGAGTTCATAAAATGTTGTAGTGTCCATTCAAATATAGTTCTTCAAATCTCTTTGCTCATTCGCACGCAATTCCTTGAGCAATGTGTCAGTTCCGAATATTCTGATACGTTCCCTGAGCCAGCTTTTGATCCATGTCTTGCGTTTACGCGTAGATTTATTGGGAAATGAAAGTGCCAAGGCAGCGCTACAATGGTAATTTCTTTGTCGACCATCATGTAAGGCGTTCGCAGATCAAATGACCGGTTTTCATCAATTATACTGATGAAAAGAATGACGCCGTTCGTGGGCAACAAAAAAAGCTGATCAATATATTGAGCCAATGATATTGACATTTTAACTGATCGTCTATGGGCCGCGGTGTGGTATGGTATGGGTCTATCTTTAGGGCCTACGTTTGCCAATATTTTCATGTGCCATTGGGAAGAAAAGTGGTGGGCAGATTGTCCCACAGAGCTTAAACCTGAATTCTACCATAGACATATTGATGATACGTTTTTATTGTTTAGAGACTCTAGCCATTCACCTTTGTTCAGGGATTACTTGAACTCCATGCATCCGTCTATAAAATTCTGAATTGAAATTGAGAGCAATAATTGTTTATCATTTTTAGATTCTAAAATTATTAGAAGCGGTCATACGTTTAGTTCATCAGTCTTTCGAAAAACTACATTCACTGGTCTGGGTTTAAGCCTTTTTTAGTTTCTGTAACTACAGATTCAAAATTAATGCTATAAAGATCTAATTAAATCGTACTTTCAACATTTGTTTTCATTACGTCGATCTTCATATGGAGTTTTCTTTCTTACAAAACTTTCTACGAAAAAATGAGTGCCCTACTTCTACTGTCAATATTCATATTAAAAAATATTTGGCCAAGAAATACTCCGTAACCAATGCCGTAATTGAACCACTGCAACATCTCTATTGCGTTTTCCCCTATTTTGGAGATTACAAGGATAGAATGTCGCGAGATTTGGAAATTCTTTTTAAACGTCATTTTCCTGCTGTAAAACTATGTATTGTATCTTAATTCACTCAAAGTTGGCTCCTTCTTTCGCTACAAGGACGTGATTCCTAAACTGATGCGGGCATCCATTGTGTATCAGTTTAGTTGTGTACAATGTACATCTGGCTATGTTGGCATGACGACTTTGCCATTCTATTTTAGGATTGCCCAAAACCGTGGAGTCAGCTACCGTAGCAGAAGACCTCTGACCCAACAACCTCATTCATTTATCCGCCTTCACAGCGAGCAGTGTTGACCGAATAGCAGAGAAATTTTTTTCTATTCTACGCACAACATCTAATGATTTAGATTTACGTATTTTAGAATCTCTTTTTATCTCTAAAGAAAAACCAGTGCTCAAGAGGGCCAATAGTTCTTATCCATTGTAAATTTACTTGTAGATTTTATTATGCCCATGTATTTCGTATAAAAAAAAACTGATGTTGTTCTTCATTTTCATTTTTGCAGACTGTCAACTGAAGATGGAGCTGGTCTCTGAAACGTTTTACAGAACTGACTTAGTTTTTTAAATTTATAGTTAGTGAGAAATTTTATTTAAAAATGATTTCAATACGTGGTGCTTTCTTCGTTTTAAATTCCTACTGGTACAAAGTTTGCTACGCTTGTGGTTGTGTTCGGAGGTATCAGTAGTGTTGGCGGTAGATTTTTCGAATTATCTGAGAAAGATCCCGGAATGGAGTCTCTGGCTTTAGAGGCTGTACAGAGATTTGGGAGTAGAGGGGTCTTGGAGAAGCGACCAACATGTTGTGTAGTTTCTTCCGACACAACATGAGGTTTATTTAGCTGTAGCTGCAAACTACAGCTTCAGTAGCTTTAGACTACCAAGGCAGGAGTAAGAAAACACTCTGGTACGCACGTATCCCAGTCGGTTACAGACTTCCTCTCAAAGCGGCCGTGTCCGGAAGTCAGGCAGAGCGCGTAACAAAGGCTTCCGGAGCTCGTAAAGGAAGAGCGTAATAACCGCTTCCGGAGCTCGTAAAGGTGGAGCGTAACAAAGGCTTCCGGAGCTCTTGACAAAATCAGTGCCACATTATAACGACGAATATTTTAATGTACAACAATTTCCCTCCCTTTAGATGAACATATGACAAAAGGAAGGAAGAACTCAACAATCCATTCGCATTACAGGTTTAGTTATTCTACCTGATTTACGAGGTTCATTTTCTTCAGGGGACCTGCTAACAGGCTGCAGAGCAGAAGGCTCAGCCGCCTTACTACTGATAGATCCCAAATTACCAGAAGAATGAAGCAGCTGATTAGAGTGTCTCTTCCAGATTACATATAATGCTAAGATTTGAACCTGAAATATATTAACAGCCACTTTCCTAACAATAATTCCTTTCAGCTACGTGGCACCATTTCTTAAATTCAGAGCAAGAATATGATCACCGACATCAAATTGAGTTACATACATAGGCTTAGACTTGGACACAGAATAGTTAGGATTAACTCTATCTCTGGAAGTAACAAATTTACGATTGTTGAGCGCAACAGAGGGAGCAATTTTTGTGACACTATGAAGAATACAATGTGATTGAAATTGAAATTTCAATGAATTTCAATGAAATTTGGTAGACGGAATTGAACGATTCGGGAGAAGAGTTTTTTCAGCAGGTCTTTGATGACACTTACCCCCCTCTCAGCTTGACCATTGCTGGCTGGAGAATAGGGCGGAGGAGTGAGGTGATCAATGCCTTATAGAAATTAGAAAATCTTCAAAGTCTTTAAATTAAAAGTTAGAAGCATTAACACTTACGAGCACATCACACAACCCGTTTCTGCTGAAAATCATTCTTAAATCATCAACAGTATCTGACACACTCATAGATGGTACAACTTCGCATTCAATATACCTAGATAATGCATCTACAGCAATGAAAACAATTTTATTCTCGTAGAAAAAGTGTTCAACATGAAACGTTCAAAAGGACGAGAAGGAGGCTATTCTACGTTTTTAGGCTTAGGTTTTGCCCGAATTGGTTCCTTCTTCAGCCACAAAGATCAACTTCCGAAAGGTATGCTCTCTTCAGTAATTTATCAACACAGTTGCGCACAGTGTATTTCGGAGTATGTGGGTTCTACCACTATACCATTTCCAATTCAATTTCCTCCTAGTGAAACTAAATTTCCTCCTATTGAAATTGAATTTCCTCCTAGTGAAACTGAATTTCCTCCTAGTGAAATTGAATTTCCTCCTAGTGAAACTGAATTTCCTCCTAGTGAAATTGAATTTCCTCATAGTGAAATTGAATTTCCTCCTAGTGAAACTGAATTTCCTCCTAGTGAAATTGAATTTCCTCATAGTGAAATTGAATTTCCTCCCATTGAAATAGAATTTCCTCCTATTTAAAATGAATTTCCTCCTATTGATAGTGAATTTACTCGTATTGAAATTGAATTTCCTTCCTAGTGAATTTGTATTTCCTCGTGATAATATAAATTAATAATGAAAATTGTTTATATTTTCTGTAGCCATGGGGATGAATGAGAAAATCTGCAATAGTGGTATACCATATATTATAATTATAATTCCCATGTAAACAATACCATGTCAAATATAAATCATGCTTTTAAATCATTTCCATAGTCACAACCCAAAGATAGGTG
>JACJUY010002964.1:95900-115030 GCA_014220935.1 Platorchestia sp. MABIK | reverse complement strand
CCCCCCCCCCCCCCTTCCCCGGGGTGGCCGAGGCGCTCTCCATGAGTGCATTAGGACATGATTGAGAGATCTCTCGTCGTCAATCTGTGACCGGGACCAGTCAAAGAGGCTAGACGGTTAGGTGACTTTAGTAAGTCCTGAACACGAGCTGGACATTGATTTTTATTCACGTGGATTTGTCCTTTGTGGGGAATCGACTTGTTCAAATATCCCGGGCTCAAATTCATGGGTTGTTCTTCGAGTGTGGGCTGAGACACTCTTCCGGGCTCGAACTTCATGGTTTGTTCTTTAATTGAGGGCTCATATAATTTCTTGGGTCGAGTTTCATGTAGGCGATCCGAGCGTGAGTCGTATCATATGTTGCACGGGCGAAGCTTTCTGAAATCGAAGTGTTATTGAGTCGATACGGTCGTAAAGTCTCCATCCGCGTGTTCTCGTCTTCCAGCTTGTATTTGTCGCCCACACATACATCCGCTCAATTCTGAAGAAAGTCGCTTTGTTTAATGCATTTCTCGACCACACGTTCAAGCCAGGCCTTTCAACGGTTCATGCTTTTAATGAATATCTGTCGCGTCGTATTCTTACCCTTTCACTTGCAAGAACCACCACTAGATGCACGTGCCTGAACTCGGCCAGCGTTACCGAAGACGTTTGATATACGAGGTAGGGGTGTACGGAAAGACTACCGCTTGCACGCCAACGACACCCGAAAATTCTTATGATAAATTCAACTTCATTTCTCATCATAAAATTAGAGATTTATATCTCTGTTGGCAGCGACCTTTCTTTCATTAAGTTAGCTTAATTCATTTAACTCAGAATACATTTTATTCACTCGCCTCTCCCTCTCGCGAGGTTGCATTACAATTAACCATATTCTTTTTCAAGAGGTGGCCTCTTACTTGCGGCGGCCCTTGCTGTTAACGTATGTGGCCCCAAGCCTGGCCGCCTGGTAGCTGGTGCAGTTAGAGGCGGACGTGAGCTCCGCGTACCTGCCACGCCCCGGCAGCCACACCTCCAGGTCCGTCTTGCTGTAGGCAGGGTTACCAAGCTCCTCCGGGGGCATCAACACAACCTGCACAACCAAAGTAAATACATAGTCATACCTCACCTTACTAAAGACCCAAGTAACGAATAATCCAACTTACAAAACGCCTTCGTGTAAAATTTTCGTCTCTGGATACTAAAAAAATTCAAGTTACGAAACGCGAAATGTCAAAAATTCAAATAACGCGCGGTCGGCTTCGTAGCCGCCAAAATTCCCCTAAACGTAAGTACATTTATAGCATCCTATATTTTGTTTTGAAATTGGCACGATTACGTAAAAGGGAAGATGATTTGCATGTCTTACTTATTTTAATGGATTGTTAATTTTCTTTTACTCATACAATTTTTCATGCAAAATTAGTATACTTCTACAATTTTTATACGACTTAGGGAGTAGTATTGGGGCCTTGGAACGAATCAGGCCTTTTACATGTAAAATGAAACTTTACTTACAAAAAACCCCGTTGCGAAACAATTTCTGGAACAAATTAATTTCGTAAGGTGAGGCATGATTATACGAGAGCTGTTTTTTTCAAGTTCCGATAGGCTATAAAAAAAAGAAATTGTGATAAGATGATTTTATTTTTAAGAGATTCACAATGTTTTAGTTATTTTTCTATGTAGTCACCATGAAGGTTGAGGCATTTGTCAGAACGTGAGACAATTTTTCCTATACCTCTTCAAAGAAGTCAGCCGCCAATGATTCCAGGTATGTCGTCACCGCGTCTTGAAGCTCGGACTTAGCACCCAGACCACCCACCATATAGCCCGGACTTAGCACCCAGCGATTACCATCTGTTTCGAGAAATGGAGGCGTGGTTGGGGGTCAGCGCTTCGCTAACAACGACGAGCTCGTCGTTGTTAGCGAAGCNGGTGACTACATAGAAAAATAACTAAGACATTGTGAATCTTTTAATAATAAAATCATCTTGTTATCACAATTTGTCTTTTTTTATAGCCTATCGCAACTAGAAAAAAAACAGCCCTCGTATCTCCCTAGCATATGCCCCTACTTGTGTTTTCATTTCCAAAGCAAGTAGCTCAAGATAGTGCGTTCCAACTGCTTTTTTGTTCTCAAAGATAGGAACTGTATATCACGGGCCCTGCTTTTAATATTCAAAGACAATACCTATAAATAAGAGAACCTAACTGCTATTCACTTTAAAAGAATGTAACTTCATACATAGAATAGGTCTCAAATGCATTTTTTTATTATTGTTATATAAGAAAGTTTAAGCCTCCCTTAACCACGCCAAAGATGTTCCAAGAGAGGAAGGCACCATTTGGTATGGAGTTGAGGAAACGCGGAATCTATGCACAAGGTGTATAGAAACAATAAGCTAAGAAAGAAGATCATGAAACAAGAAAAAGTTGAAGAAGAAAGTAGTAGGTGCTGAAAAACAGGACAGCAGTGAACCGAAAAAAGATGATCCGTAACAAAACAAAAACTTATTCTATTTCAACAAAAGGAAGCCTACCTAACCTTTAGCTCGGGCCCTCACCTATTCCCCCTGGGAGCGCTAATTCCCATAGACACAGTAGTTGTATCCCCCTGAGAGGTCTCAAATGCATTACTGATTTGAGTTTCCACAAGCTACAACAGTCGTAATTTACCAATCGTAGCTTTACTGCAGCGATTTTTTTAAAACATGCATGCATATTTCTGGATTGTGATTTCCCTTTATTAGTGATGTACCGAGGTATCGGTATCGGCAAGTATCGGTCATTTTACTGGTATCGGTATCGGCAAAATTCGGCCGATACTTTACCGATACTTTTCAATAATACGTATTTTATCGTGAAAATGAAAGTCATAAATCGTGAAACTAAAAGTATCTAACCTAATAATACCCGTTGTGTGTTTATTTATCTATTTATTTATGTATTTGTTTGGTGTCCGCTTCTTAGAAACATAGGATGCCTGAGTGTGCGGTATCATGGATACCGAATATCTCAGTGTAACATTCAAAGATGGCCCTTATATGCATTGATATGATTGATATTTTATCAGGATAGCTTCGGTTAGGATATGTTAGGACAGGACAGGAAAGGTTGAGTAATGTTGACGGAATTTTTTCACGGGTCCACCTAGCTTTAACGATGACATCGTCCATAGAATTTCCACGGGTCCTGCCACTCCCTAAAAATACCCTTGGTTTATTTGTTTGGAGTCCGCTTCTTCCATTTTTCTGTCACGCTCATAAATGTAGCCATAATGGCCGTATATGTGATACGAGTTTCACCACTGCGCAAGTACAATAATATTTTTTATCACGGGTACTGTTACGATAAATATATTTGTTAGTCATCCACGTCTGGAAAATTTGTTCAAGAAAGGTATTGAATCCCGTCATTATTGGCGGGTCGTGCACACTAGTAATCAACTACAGAGCCTATTCATGCCTTGGAAATGAGTTAGCTTACTGTTGAATACTAGCGTTTAATCAGGCCCGCTAACTGAATTTACTGCTTGTAACTCCCGATGAGTCACCTACGGTCAGTGAGTGAAAGCTATGTAGCATGAATGATGAAACACACTAAAAACACAGCAGCGACATCAAATTATTATACTTTTACAACTAAAATGTATGTAGTTGCCCTAATTTTCATTTCTTAACGTATGTGACAGGCTAACAAAAATCAAACCAAATTAGTCAAGTTGCAGGCGCATTTTAAAGTTTTTGTAAATTTAATATAGAAGTAGCTGAAAATTTTTATTTTAATTCAGCATGTAAATCGCCGTACATTACGAATCTTGCATTTTTCTTCTATTTTAAGATGTTTGAAAAATTCACGAACAATCTTATAGTTGGTTGCGTATTTGCAGATCTTTTCGGTTTGGGGTCTATCGAATTTTAATGTTTTCTTTTCGCCCAATTATGTATTTTGGTGTGAAAAACACGAAAATGATGACCACTTTGTGGAGAAATTATTCATTAAGTGTTACTAACCTAACCAAGGGTATAATTTCAAACACCTCCTTGTTAATCATGGTGAAAACTTGGTGGACCCTGCAACAGGTGCACACACTCAAATTATTGAGAGTGCATAGCATAGTCTAAAAATGAAAAAAAAGTCAGGGAGGCACTCACCGACAAATGATGGACTCGTATCTGTGTGAATTTGCGTGGCGAAAACGTACCTAGAAACCGCAGTATTTTCACAAAATATAAATGGATATAAGCAAATTTCAGGGTTAATAAATAATTTCTCCACAAAATGGTTATCATTTTTGTGTTTTTCACACCAAAATTCATAGTTTGGCGAAAAAAAATATATTAAAATTCGAGAGGCCCCCAAACCAAAAAGAGCCGTGTTTGCTTCTGTACACTGTGTGTGTTAGTACATACGAGTACGCATACTACTTGCGTTCACGCTGCTATTTCTGAGACTAAATGCTACATTATATTACTAGTTTACGCCCGTAAATGGAGAAAAATATTTTAAATTAATTTAGTGGGATAATAACCTCAGTTGGTAAATAAAGATTGCTAAACAGTGAATACTTGTTTGTTCATACATGCTGAAATAGGCATCATACGAAATAAAGCGGAAAGATGACGCAATCGAACAAGTTTGGGAGGGGAACGAATCAAACAATATAGTTCACATAGCAAGAGCAATTTTATCATCCCTAATCGAAAACTTTATTGTCAATATTGTTATTATATTAGATTTTTAGTAAATAATTTTATTATAACACCCATGTAGGGCTTTAATGGTTTAATTTTAATATAATTGTAAAAGTATCGGTATCGGTAGTAGTATCGGTCAAAGTATCGGTATTTCCAAGTATCGGAGTATCGGTATCGGCCAAAAAATGGGTATCGGTATCGGCCAAAAAAATGGTATCGGTACATCACTACCCTTTATATCGCAGGATGCTGCAGTTTATATACATATTCAAATTTTCATTACCTTGATGAAACGATAAGCATTTTCAATTCTAAGGAAAAACGGTAAGAAGATGGAAAAAACATTAGATTAGCTGTTAGTTCAAGCCTCACTAACTGTAATAAAGGCATTCCAAAGAGAGAAGGCACTATATCGTATGGAGTTAAGGGAACGCAGAATTTATGCACAAGGTCCATAGAAACAGTTAGTTGAAAAAGCAGTTAATGAAACAAGATAGAAGTTGAAGAAAATAATACTAGGTACCAAAAAACAGGAGAGCAGTGAGCCAAAAAAGAAGCTCAGTAACAAAAATAAAAACTTATTCTACAACTAACTAAAGGAAGGTCGGGACTTCACATATTCCCCCTTGTACTGATTTCCATAGATACAATAGTTGTATCCCTCTGATTGGAAAAGATGGTAAATAAATAAATTAAAACACATGCTGAAAAAAAATGACATTTTGAACATATTGAACGAGATTAGCTTAGATAAGTTAGTTCAGACTTCTTCAACCGCAATAAAAGTGTTTCAAACACAGGAAGGATGATAGCATCATTTAGCATGGAATTAAGAGAACGCAAAATATATGCACTAAGTGTGTTCCTACAAAAGGTCCCCAGCATAAAGAAACAGTAAGTTGAGAAGGAAGGTGCTGAAACAACTTAAAATTTTTATTTTTTCGGTAAAAATAAAAAACTATTTTAGGTAATAATTGCAGTAACCTATCCCCCAAAGCAGTAAATGTTGAAGGAAGGGGCGATGACTCACGCAAGATTCTCCCAAGCTCACACCATCCATTTTCAATGAAGTTCAAATCAGGAGACTATTGTGGCCAGTTGATGGGCTCAAATGTGCATTTTTCATAACTAACAAATATTGAACATTACTGAACCTGAAATATCCCGTCGCCCTCAGGAAAATAAAATTTCATGGGAATGATTAACGGGGCCAGGAAGCCCTCGCAAATAATCTTGGGAGTTCATTTTGTTTTTGCAAAGTGTCATTCCAGTGAAAATAGCACCAAAGCATTTCGTTGTCTCCAATGCCTGAACAGTTGGAACGATGCAAGATGAATTCATAGCTTTATGTGGATCTCACCATATCTCAACACGACCATCGTCGTAAGAGGGTAAATCTGGACCCATTGGACCACATTACGAGCTTCCAATCTTCAACAGTCCGATCTCTGTGTTCCCGAGCCAATAACTGACGTTTTTGCCGATATGTTGCTGACATTAATGGCTATGTGGTAGATTTACAATTGTCTAAATTTATTTTTTTCAGCTCATGATACAGAGCTTTCTGAGAAATTGCATTTTGACCTTCACAACACTTGCTAATCATGAGCGTTGATGAACGTTGATTTCTTTGCATCGATCTCCTCAAGGAGCGTCATTCTCTGTCATGTAAATGTAAGGCCTTTTCAATTTAAAAGAGATGACCTGTTTGTCATCTTGCTTTCGGCCTGCTATTGTTCTCTGCATCGATCGCTCTGATTTTTATCTAGATTACTGTACAGATATCCCTAGTTGATTTTTTTACTTTTAAAAACACAACAATGCATCTTTTATTAAATACTAACTTGTCTTTTTCACGCGTCTTCATTGCTCTAATGTAAATGAAAATTTACACTCCCTAAAAAAAACACTTCTAAAATCTTCCTAAATACTGCACTAAGTGAACCCTGAAATGAAATCACGAAAAATGTATTGAATACGTAATAATACACTGCGCTCCTTTTTTGGCCATTTCTGTACAATGAGTGCGTCGTAGATCTTTGTCTACGACGGATCATTCTAGAATTCAATTCAAGGGATAAACAATGGACTACTTTACATGCAACACAGCCCAACTCTTCTTCATTTCCATAAAAAACAAAACCAAACACTGCATCTCAAAGGTTTTTCATTTTCGAAGAAAGTTCTGCATTTAAGGTGCTCAAGTGTGTTGTCATTTCCTAAAAAAGTAGTGATCAGAATTTAACAGGAGTTTTTTGAACGCCAGTTTTGGAGGATGATTTGATAAAATTAGTTTTCAATACCGCGTGAGTAGTCCATGTTAATAAAACGGCTTTCTTCTTCCAGGATCAACATTAAAATTAAAAAATTTATAGTGTTGGCTAAAGTGTAGTCTAAATTTACAGTACATATGGCATGTATTAATTTGCAAATTTCAAAAGACGATGGCACGTTCAATAGCAAGATGGTCACTTAGAAAATGGAAGGAAATGATGCAATAAGTGAGGCCATGTACAAAAGATAGTTTTTCAATTCTAAAAGGGTGGTTTTCAGGTTAATAAATGAACCAAGAGATGGACGCACAAAGGAACTCGTTTCTCAAGACTTGATCGTCGCTGCTGAAAGTCTCACCACTGCCCATAGGAGTATTTACTATCAATGAAAGTCTCTTTGGCAAAATAGGAATTATTTGTTAGAACACTAACAAAAATGGAAATGAAATGGATAGTGCACACTTTGTTAAAAAATTATCTTAAGCAACGTATGGCTTGCTGCGTCTCATTGTGTCCTCGTCAGCTTCGAGCACTCTTTCTAAAGAAGATCATTACAAGAAATGAAAAGTGAATTTTAGGTAATAATGTCGAACGCAAAATAAAATGGTTTTATAATAAATCAAAGCATATTTAAGAACCTTAAAATGACTTGCACTCGTTTAAGTTCATGTTGAGATGGGTTACAAAGGGAATTATTTATGTTAATTTTTTAGACAACAATCTTACCCTGACAGCTGAAGAGTATTAATGACATTTAAAAGATATTAATAGTTTTATATTAAAACAAAATTAGTTCATGATTGGAAACTAGTAATTTTATAGAATGACAACATCAAACCTTGAAATGCAAGATTACCCAACTCCTGAAAGAGCCTTGGTCAGAGAATAATGTTTAATTCGCATCACCGTAGTTTCCTGCATTTACTTCATCAGTTTATCATCTTGTCATGAGCTTGCACAACCATTTGAAGTTTGAGCTTCACAGCGCAAGAAAAATTTTAAATTTAATAGTCTTTTCTGAATGAAAACTAAGCTCATTCAATGGGACAATCAAATAAAAGCTCATTGGCAGATACAAATACATGAATGCGAAGAATTGTGACATTATCAAAGACTAAAAATATATTTCTCAATTTGTACCTTTTCCACAAATTGAAAAATGCTCAAAGCTTTTGTACCAACCTCTTACATACAATGATCTTCAACTGCATTTCCATTTTTTTAAATTATTTTCAAAGCAAATAACTACATTTAACAGGCCAACTACTAGAGTTTCTTTTTCCTAATTTCCAAAGACATAAACAAAATATAACTAGACCAGAACTTTTCTATTTCATTCTTCATAAAGAAAAAAACAAAACGTAATAGGCCTACACATGCTTTCAATTTTTCTCCTCAATAAAAGTCAAGAAGCATAAGAGGAGATTTTCCTGACCTGCCCATGCAGTCCCAGCCCCTTGAGCAGGGCAACCTGTGTCTGCAGCAGCTGGCTGTACAGCTCGTCACTCTCACAGCCAGTCTCATTGGCAGTCACGCCAAACATCTCCACTTTGGTGAAGTGGTGCACTCTGTTTCCAAAAACTGACCATATTATCAATTTTCATCCCCTCTGTTTCCTCATGATACTATTTTTCAATCCAATGAGAACTGACTGATCGCATGATACATGCTTTCCTATTATCATTTTCCTTTCTTTAATTCTGTTTCATTCTGACAATTAAGTGATGAACAATATGCTCACACAACACTCTTTAAATGAATCTTCACCTATCATGCTAAGGGCATTGCTAAAATCTATACACACTCAAGTCAAATGCACTTGAATGTTTCATGATGTTTCATGTGAAGATGTCTTGTAAGATTTACATAGATCTAATATTCATAAACATGCCTCATATTTGAAATTTTAAATTCTTTCAATCATAAAAAATGCCCATGCCCATCTAAAGTAAAGTAAACAGACAGAATAGGAACTATCTTCTAGCAATATTTTCCTGAAACAAAAATGAATTGCACATGAATATCAAATCTCCCCATCTTGATTCAAGCTGAAAACCAAAAAGTAGCTAAACCTAACGATTCACGAACTCCTGTACACATACATCCATACATGCATAGCTGCATCAATTCAGAACACTTTAAAAGACCATTTAAATAGTTAAAGAATTCAGACATATTAGCTTAGCAAAGATTTAACTACTACTAATATAACCAAGCATCAAAAACACACAAATACAGTGATGTGAACTCAGAGCACAAGTACGAGTATAACAAAGAGACAATAACCTGAAGATGCCTTGTTCTTCCTTGAGTCTGCTGGTCTCAGCCCTGTAGCAGCGTGACACAGCGCACAGCTTCAAGGGCAGCTGGGCTTCCGTGAAGCAGCGGCCCTGCAACCAGCCACCCAGGGCCATCTCTGCTGTGCCGGCCAAGCTCACCGTCTCGCTGGCAGGACTTGTGGTGCCGTTGCCAGGCAGACCTATTGCATTTATGCATTAGTGCATATCTCTGTGTCCATGTAAAAATTATGAAACCTAATTTATGAATACACAGCCTTGTACAGATAAGTTATGGCATATAACCATAAGTGCATAAATTTGCCCATGCACCAAGTATTTGTTTTCCTGCAAAATCAAACTCAGGGTGAGGTATACTTTCATTGCTAGTACATTAAGTACAATATTCAAAGGACTAGCACATTTAATCAAGGGCTATGTCTGACCAAGGTATTTTTTGAAATCTTAAAATCTCATGAGAAAACATCAGACATTTTTTTTCACAGGGACATCATCTCATTGCCATATTTGTCTGCACTTTATGAAACACCATATCCAGATGCAGTGTGAAGTGACAGCTGAAAATTGACATTTTGTTTGATGCAATGTAACATCAAGCACTATTAAAGAATAGTCTTACTTAGGTCGTATAGAAAGAAGACTAAGTGGTAACAAAAAGAAACCAAACAGTGCAATAAAACATTAATAATTATTCTCAGTAATGAAATAGTTACAAACTGAATTAGCAGACAAAATTGCAAATATTACAACTACATATACTGATAATGCTTATACATACATGCTTTATTTAGTCACATGTAAAACAAAATGCATGTTCAATCCATAAATTGAAAATTACTAAGCTAGAACAGTCTTTCAAGTGTTGAATTGAAACAGATTGAAAAGGAATGAAGTTAAAACCAAGCAAAATATTTACAAGTACTTCTACTCCACATCAGGAAATATTTATTATTGTTGACTGGTACTATTCATAATTCCTCATGTTCCATTTATATTGAGACATACAAAAAACGGGCAATTATCTGTAAAAAGTTGACATTTAGACAATAGATACTATCATTTTAGAAGACAAATTTGACACAAAACATTTTTCGACCATTACCCTCTATATTTTTTAAATTACAACTTAAATCTAACACTGCAATGAATTTACACATTGAAACAAGTTATAAGTTCCATCCATATATTTTTTATAATTTGATATTAGTTTCATTAAGGAATTCCATGGCATTGCTTCACACAACAATGGAGGTAAAGCACACCTCCAAAAGTTATACCATGATCTACTAACACAAACGAACAACAAAACCAGCACTTTTCCTACAGAAGTATAGCAATAACACTATATTTATGGTGAACTGAAATAATAGCCACATATTAGACTAGAACACAACTTTGACAGCCAGTCGATCTGTCAGATGCAAGAACTCAACTACATGAATCACATACAATTTTATGGCATTGAATAATTTTTCTAATAAAATACTGTACACACCAAAGTGCTTCCTTAATGAGCTCAAATTTCAAAATAAACCCTTACCAATGTGTTGTGGATCAATGGAATAAACCATGGTTCTCTCCCCATCAACTGGCACTCCACAGCAGGCTAAAATATTCTGAGATAGAAGATCTGGCACAGACATCAGCTTGAAGCCCTCCTGCTTGAGACGTTTGAGTGCATACCTGAAACAAACAGCAGATACACACGTTAACACAATGTTTCACATGTTTTTCTTCTGGTTTTTAAGCTTGAAACGATACCTTGCTCCCTAATATAAAATACCTCTGACTAAATGAATAGAAACATATAAAAGCACCTCTATTATTATAGATAAAAAGGCAAAACAATTTTCCTCCCCTGTGAGTAGATCAAAAATGCTACTTCATCACTACATGATGACAATGCAGTCCTTAACTGTTGCACGTAGAGTGGCAATGTTGCACACACGTATTTCATTCCTGTAGATTTGATGACTGGTGATAATAGTATAAGCTTAATATCTTTTGGCACAAAACTGAATGCTAAATTTTGGAGTTTTTAAAACTCTTGATGTTTTTTAACTAAAAAATTTTCCCTCAAAAAATACATTAATGATGAGTTTTGAAAGTTGAACCCAAATGAAATTTGCAACTAGACTGATTACCTACTTCACTCAAAGCAGCAAAAAAGGACCAATAATAAAGACTCAACTTGGATCATAAATGAGGCATGACTAACAAACTTTCTCAATGCCTGCTCAGGATCCTAACCAAGTTGAGGTGCTGAAGTCAAAGATCTAAATAGCGTACCTCACGTAACCACAAAATAAAAAAATAAGATAAATGATGATAAGATGAAAAATTAAGTGGATTTTTTTCAATGATATGAAAAAATTCTTGATCTACAACAATAGTTGAGAAATCAGAACATTTAACTAAAAATCAGGCATACACAAGTTTATAGTTATAATACCACCACAGCCTTTTTAGACACAACACTTTAATTTCACAGTTGCTGGTTAAAGTTACAGCAGCAGAAATTAAAAATTAATTAATGAAAAATTAACACCAGGAAAAGAGCAGAAAAACACTTAGATAACAAAAACATATTGATGAAATTAAAGGTCAAACCTTGTCACAAAAAAGTCCCTACATGTTTAGTACAGGTAGATTTGACCAGCTTTGATTTGAAACCAGAAGTTTTTTAGACACCTTTCATTTAAAAACATTTAGATGGTTCTAGACACTCAAAATATAATTACAATCCTTGATTTTTCAGACATAATTGTGGTTAGGCCCACAGCAGTCTTCTGTAACAAATATTGATTGAAAAATGTTCCAAAACTAAAACCTACTGCATTATTTCAAAAATAACTCACATAACAAGCTTGGACTCAAGTTGTGCCATGGATCCTCTAAGATAATAGCTGCGACTGCCAGTGAAGTTGCCAGTTGTCATGTCCACTCCATGGTGTGAGAGTTGCTCAAGTGTGAGAGCATTTTCCAAGATCCTTTTTTCTCCAAAAACTCCAACAGTTTTGGGTTGAGTAAGCTCTAGGGACTTAAGACAGGTATTGTTTGGAAGCTTTGATAGCTCATTATAGATTTTGTGCAAAAATACATCATCCAACTGATAGGCATTGTTATTGAACTCTGAAGATAAGTCAGCTAGATGGTCAACATCTACTGAGCATCCTCGTCTGATGGCATTATTCTTCAGTGTTTCACAAACACCACTATTGCTTAAATTGTAGTTTTCTAGAAGAAATGATAATTTTAAGCTTATATCTTCCCTTGTAGAAGAGAAGTTTCTTATAATTGCTTTATTTGGTGACTTGAACAGGTTATGCAAAAAAGTACATCCACCATAAACTCTCATAGCTGTTGATTTAATTTTTCATATCAAATACCGAGTACTGTAGGCTGAAAAAATGTAAACTAAAAAGTTTAGGGCAAATTAATTTTATATGGTAGATATCTATTAACATAAATAGAAACTATAACTTCTTATTACTTGAAGGAACTGTGAGGGAAAACAGATCCAAAAGTTTCAAACAGACTGCATATACCTTGTAAATAACTCAATGATTTAAATGGAATCTACTTTCAAAGTCCTCTCCCCTATTTGTTTGCAGTTATTTATAATTTGTCACTAATGCTCATTACATTACAAGGATGTTCAACTTGTCCCTCTCATGAGTATAAATCTGGATCTTTGAGGATGTGGTTCTACTCATTCAGTCCTTGTCAGTTGGGTTGATAAATATCCACAAGCATTAGCTTGAACTTGAACTTGAAATTGAGGGCCGACAGTGTAGGGGCCTTTGTAATGGCCTACAATTCCCTCCTCAATACTTGCACAAAAAAAAAGAGTTCAGCACCTGTGTACCAGACTTGTCCAATAAATTACTCAGGATCCACCAATCCTTGTCAAAAATTCCCATTAGACGGCATCACTGGGATAACCAGTAGGTCAAGACACCATCTCCGTGCATGGTGGGTTAATACAGCCCACTCTACATGACTGGCTCATTAGAGTCACTGTCTTTTACTTCAGACAAGTACAAGAAAGCCAATCATAGCTACTCAAATTACACTCCTGATCCAATCCAACAATACAGCGCATACCACAATCATCTTCAGCACATCTGGCATACCACTTATTCTCTCACTGCTCAAACACCACATTCATGAAACTCTCTCTCTTGTTCATACTTACTACACTCCAGCACAAAATGCTCAGTTGTTTCTTCCACTCCCTATCACACTGCCGACACACTCTATTATTATTCTCATTCCCCCTCCATGTACGCCTATTCACGCTCAATGATTAGGAGTGTTTACACCAGCGGACATTTCGGCGGTGAGGCACAACACGTGTACGAGGCTCACCACTGAGGCTCATATTTGTGTGTGTGAAGACAAAGCTCCCTATTTGCTCTTATCGAATTTGTGAGGCATGACACACGTGAGCCTTGCACCTCTAGACCGCTCAGTGTGAAGTTGGCAGTCGTCAGGTGAGGTAGCGTCCCTCACTCATCAATTCTGGCTGATGCAACACTGTGGCAAGAAACTACATTACTGTTGATTGAAATGTAATCAACCAATGAATGCCTTTAGCAAACTAAAAGCTGCAAATATAAGGAGGTTGCTTTCCATGAAAATGAATGAATACAGTAAAATTTCATGCATGCAAATCAAGATATTACGTAGCCTACAATACAGCAACAATATTCAGACCAGCTCGTTGACTACAATCCATCTCATTACCGCTGGCCACACACTGACTGGTTTCCAGCAGCACGCACTCCATGGAGTGCTCAATGCCTAGTTTAAACGCACATGGCTCTTGTGAAGCTCCGCACGAGGCGTCTACATGTGAGCCTGCAGGAAAATGGATTCCAGTGTAAACAGGGCTTTACACCTCACAGCAAACAAGAGCTGGCTACCAAAACTACCATCATAGAAGATCTCACACTTAGGCTCTTCCTTTTGCATATACCAGATTAGAGTAGGTTTTTATGTCACGCTAAGTATCCATTTATTCAATCCATGCTCTTTTGTTCGCCTCTCAATCTCTTTTTCCCACCTCTTACAGTCCCACTCTGGTCCCTCACCTCCAACATTCACTAAAAGCCAGTCATCCACAAGTCTCCATATTCTGACAAGAACAATCTTTTGCATACTTAACTTCCTCACATGCCCCCAACATACTTTCTCCCAATAGCTTACACTCAGAATCCATTAAAAAATTTGCTTTACCCACCTGCTATTCTGCATTCTCTCAATTCTTACCTTATAATTCTACACAGCTTCCATCATTCTTTCTGAAAATAGGCTCCACCCTAGGTCACCTCTAATAGCTTCTGTTGCTGTCTATTATGGAGCACCCAATGCTAGATGTCCTACCTTATTTTTTCTCACATCCAGCTTTTCAAGGTCACTTCCATTCCCAGCAAGAGCATACATACCATACATGACACTAGGTATAGCAACATACTTCTACATTCCTCTCACACATTCATACTTGTTTGCTCTGTCTCTGGCCTAGAGATGTGACTAAAAAAAAATCGTGTTTTTGTTTTAAAAAAACATGTTTTTTTCTAAAAAAAAACCATGGCTAAAAAAAACGCGGATATTTTTCTTTTTTATATTTTGTTAGAAAATACCTCAGCAAGAAAAAGATCCACATTACATAATTTATTTTCATGTCAGATTATAAAATAAAATAGCATACTTCTTAATTCATAGTTTTCTATGGCTGTATGAAATTTTTCATTTTCTGTGGTTTCATGTTTTGATATTTTATTTATTTTACAATGCACATGAATCACCTTCAACTCCCCAAAATAGTGTGTTGTAATAATATATCATTACTTATTGTCATTGATAGAGATGTGACCAAAAAAACCATGCTGTTTTTTTAAATGTTATTTTTACAAAAAATCATGACTAAAAAACATGGATATTAATATATTTTATGTGACCAAAAAAATCCAATGCTGCTTTTTGAACAAACGTTTTTTACAGAAAAATCGTTACAAAAAACCATGGATATTAATATATTTTAAGTGACCAAAAAAAATACGCTTTTTTCATATATGTTCTTGTTACGAAAAATCATGACGAAAAAACACGATTAATATATTTTATTTGACCAATACAACTATGCTGTTTTTTTGAAAACATTTTTTTTTACAGAAAAATCATGACTATGAAAACATGGATATTAATATATTTCATGTGACCAAAATCCTTGCTTTTTTAGATAAATGTTTTTTTTACAAAAAATGAACTAAAAAATGGATATTAAAGATTTTTTGTTGAAATAAAGTTATTTTTTTAAAATAGCATAATTTTTTTGTTAGTCTGATAAAGTATCTTAATACCCATGTTTTTTAATTATGATTTTTTGTGTAAAACAATATTTTTAAAATGCATGGTTTTTTGATCACACAAAATGTATTAATATCCATGTTTTTTACAGAGAAGTTGTGACCAAAAATGGATATCAATGACTTTTTGTAAAAAATACATGTTAAAAAACATTGATTTTTTGGTCACATTATATATAATAAAGTTAAAGAAGTCAAAGTTCCAATTCTTGGAGATCTTAATTAAAAATAGGAAGACTAATGACACAACGCTTGGACTCATTTTGTACTTATTAGAAGATAAAATTGATAAAAGTGAACGTTTCGACCAACTAGCAGTGGTCATTCTCAACACTGTAAAAGTTAAGATTACAAATCAGTCATCATTTAGAAAATCCAAAGGTAAAAACAAACATGGAATTAAAAACATTTGCTACCAAACAAAATTAGGAATTTACTATTTGTAGGGGATAGGCAGACTGCATATCATTCGGCTTTGGCTTTAGTCTATAAATGAAAAGAGATTCTAATATTCTGAGTTCTATTGGGTTTCTTCCTTGGCCTAATACTTCAAAATCAGATAGTCTAACAGGCAGGTTGCATTTTTCTGCATGTGTGCGTATTGCAGAGTGAGGAAGTGCTGATAAAACGTTATTAGTACGGTGACTTCGTCCAGCATGCTCAGCCACACGAATACGCAGGCTCCGGGATGTAGATCCAACGTATTCAGATGCACCACATCGTGCACAACTAAGCTTGTATACAACCAAGCTAAGCATGCCTTTAGGAAGTTCATCCTTAAATTTGAAAAAAGATCCAACTGACAACGAATTGACAAGAATAAATTTAAAAATATACTGCGTAGAATACTTCAATAAAAGGAGTGATAGTTCAGATTTTAGTTTTTCTGACTGAGCACCATAGTACAATAGTGAATCGTAACATTGTTTTTTATCAACAGAGGCAACCGATGGAACATTTGAGCAAATAGAGGAGAGCAATTTTCTAATCGAGTTGTCTACTAGGCGAACAAGTATCGAAGTCTTCTTTTATCGAAGTACTTTACGCAGTGTGTTTTTAAATTTATTCTTGTTAATTCCTCGTCAGTTGGATCTTTTTCAAATTTAAGGATGAACTTCCTAAAGGCATGCTTAGCTTGGTTGTATACAAGCATAGTTGGGCACAATGTGGTTCATCTGAATACGTTGGATCTACATCCCGTAGCCTGCGTATTCGTGTGGCTGAGCATGCTGGACGAAGTCACCGTACTAATAACCTTTTATCAGCACCTCCTCACTCTGCAATACGCACACATGCAGAAAAATGCAACCTGCCTGTTAGACTATCTGATTTTGAAGTATTAGGCCAAGGAAGTAACCCAATAGAACTCAGAATAGTAGAATCTTTTTTCATTTATAGACTAAAGCCAAAGCTGAATGATATGCAGTCTGCTTATCCCCTACAAATGGTAAATTCCTAATTTTGTTTGGTAGCAAATGTTTTTAATTCCATGTTTGTTTTTACCTTTGGATTTACTGAATGATGACTTATTTGTAATCTTAACTTTTACAGTGTTGAGAATGATCACTGCTAGTTGGTCGAAACGTTCACTTTTATCAATTTTATCATCTAATTAGTACAAAATGAGTATAAGCGTTGTGTCATCAGTCTTCCTATTTTTAAATAAATATAATGATATCCATGTTTTTTAAACATGATTTCTTGTAAAAAAAAATGGTCAATTTGCAGTTTAATGCATTCACGGAAATTAAAAATTCCATTCCAAAGAATCACTAGGTACACATTTGTAAAAGTTTTGGAAGAATGACATTCTGCTCGCAATGCGTTATTTTAGAGTTATTCAAGTTTTGAATTTTGGTCTTCCATAGCAGTTGCGTTGCGCGCTTGAGCTGTTAGAGTACGCTTGGGTACTTTGTAATTTATTATTAGCCAACCCCGCGGAACCTGAACCCACTTCTAAGATGTTTTAGTTAATAACACAATAATGGTTATCACTCAAAAATATTAGCGGGACTGAGGTAGTGAATACTGAAATCAAATGCAGTTGACATCAGTTTCAATATGGTAGAACATTAGAAAAAGCGTAGGAGTGAATACCGTAGATTCAAGTATTCACTTCCCCAGCCCCCTTAAAATTTTTGGGTGATAACGTTTATTGTGTTAACTAAAACATCCTAGAAGTGAGTTCAGGATCTGCGGGGTCAGCTAATAATAAATTACAAGTACCCAAACGTACTCTAACAGCTCCAGCTTAAGCGCGCAACTGACTGGAACTGCTATGGAACACAAAAATTTCAAAGTTAAATAACTCGAAAATAATGCATCGGCGAGCAGAATGTCATTCGTGTAAAACGTTTTTAAATGTGTTCCTTTAGTGATTCTTTGGAATGAAATTTTTAATTTCTGTGGGTGCATTAAACTGCATATTGATAAAAAATGTGAAAAAAGCCGCATGGTTTCTTGGTCACATAAAATATATTAATATCCAGGTTTTTTTAATCATGATTTTTTGTAAAAAAAAAACAAGTTAAAAAAAATGCATTGGTTTATTTAGGTCACATATAATATCTTATTTTTTTTAGGTCATGTTTTTTTGTGAAAAACAGCATGGTTTTTTTGATCATATAAGATATATTGATATTCATATTTATTAGTCATGATTTTTTGGTAAAAAACGTTTTTGTTAAAAAAACATGCTTATTTGGTAACATAAAATATATTAACATACATACTTTTTACCTTTGATTTTTTTTAAACATGATTTTCAAAAAATGTTTGATTTTCTAAAAATCATGAATTTTTGTAAAAAACCATGTAAAATAAAACAGCATGGTTTTTTGGTCACAAAATATATTAGTATCCAGTTTTTTAGTCATGATTTTATAGTAAAAAACGTTTAAAAAAAAAAACAGCATGGTTTTTGTTGGTCACAAAAATATATTAATATCCATGTTCATTAGTCATGATTTTTTGTTATGAAGCATTAAAAGGACACCCTAGAGTAAAAGTAATGGCAGATAACCCACAATTACCAAGAGGAGTCTAAGAGGAACAGCAGGAGCCACAGAACTTATATTGATGGAGTTTTATTATCTCTACCATGTCTCAATATTTTGATCACATAAAAATAAAATCAGACATAGTAGAGATAGTAAGCTCTGAATTTTACTTACTTGTTACTTGTTAATGATGCGGCGCATCTCCTACCATGGGAATTAGCGCCCCCACTCCGCCACTGGTTCCGTTAGATTCTCTTCAGTAGCCCGGCTTCCCGAAGGAATGAAACAATCAAGCTTGAACAGTGGGGGGATAGAGCAGCGAAGAGAGACTGAAAGGGAGAGCGTTGATTTGGCAGGCTGTTCGTAGCTGGCTGCGAAAGGGTTCATACGCGGGGCACTCAATGAACACATGTTTCAGGGTGATGGGGGAATGACAGTTTGGGCAAGATGGAGGGGCTGATTTGGTGATGTAGTGACCATGAGTTAGACGGCATGTTTGCAGTCG